>JAJKFI010000005.1:38982124-39007064 GCA_029204185.1 Lerista edwardsae
ATGCCAGTTTCAACCAGTTCTGGACTGTGAGATGTGAAACTGCAACAACTGTGTGCTTTGCACTCGGCTCAGCTTGGTTAAGAATTCTCCGTTCGGTGTTTAAAGGAGCAAGAACCTGTTGTGAGAACAGACACCCCACTCCCCCAGGATTCTCTCAGGCTTTGTTAGGCTTTTCCTGGCTGGCCGTGCTCTGCCCCAGCCATGTCTGCAACCACTCTGCCTTTTTTCCTGGCTTCCACAGCCACGTGCAACCATCACGAACTCTCCTGGCTCACAGCACACTGCTGCAGCCACGTGGAACCACCAAGCTTCCTTCCTGGCTCTCCAGCCATGCTGAAACCACTAAGCTCTTTTCCTCCAACAGTGCAAGCCTGAACCATTGAAGACCCTTGTAATGTAGCACAGTAACAATAGAGGTTTGGCAACAATAGAAGCAGCAACTCTGGTGGGAAAAACACTTCTTGGCAAGAGTAATTGTTAAGAGCCTCCTTAGCCTGACTCTGTACCCTATCGTGGTTTATTTGGCCTATAGGGGAAAATGGTGCTCATTTGCTATGCTCATAATGGTCAGATGGAAGCGTAACCAAATGCACAGGACCTGTAAAGGTGTAAGGGAAGACCAGAATGTAATAAAAACAAGTCTAACTCCATGTTGGATTTCAATCCTGGGAGTTAAGCTGCTATCCTGCAAGGAGGTCACAAGTGGTAAACCTCTGTAAAAAGATGGTACAAGATCAGAGTCTCCCTCCCTGAGGGTCCTGTAATGCAAATCTAATGTCTGACAAAAGGAGCATTTTGAGGACCATTTTAGCCTAAATCTATCCAAATCTGGTCTCTGACAAAAGGTTTATGCAATGCCTAAAATTCAATCAAGTTCTTAACTGCCAAGAGTTATCCCCCATCAGAGCCAGCCACTGCTCAGGGTGATTTGAATCACAGTGAAGGTACTTACTACATTAATAACTGTTGTCAAATGTGTCAAGGACTTGTCTGCTCTAAATGTCTTCTGTCTGCTTTTGTGTGCCAACCTATTGTAATCCAAAATGTACCTATGTCTGCATCTCCTTGACCCTTCCTGGGGTCACAGTAGAGGGGAGGGGGAGCAACAACAGGGATCAGATGTCTCATTTGCTGTTGTCAATTCCACATTTTGCATATTCAACTGTATAACTAACCAAACCCAGATGTACAATTTGCACAAGTCTTGTATCTCCTTGGAGGCACAAGTTCTGTAATCTCCTTGGAAGCATGCTGCATCTTGTGTCCATTTTGCTAATGTCTACACATGAGTAAAATGTACTTCTCTTTCTGCAACGACGAAGTCCTGCTGGCATTCTTTTCAATCAACGGTTTCTTGGTAAGCCACAGTAAGGGAAACCCAGACCGGCCGGGATCAGGGAAGTTGGGTTGGGAACAGCATTAATTCTTAGGATGCAAACAGGATAGGAATGCACATCGGGTAAACGAAACCTCAAATTGACGGCCCCTAAGCTTAAAGGCACAGGGGCCTGGAGAAATCATTGTATTGGTTTGATTTCCTCCTACAACAAACCCTTTTCCTCCACGGGACCCGCACCACCATGTCCTTAAAGCAATGTCCCTTCCTTAGCTGTATCCTTGCTAGTGTCCACTGAATGTAGTGATTCATATTCGGGGCAAGGGGTTTGTTGACTTCAGCCATTGATCTTTTATCTACTTAATTCAATTTTGGGTTCTAAAGCCACATTGAAGAAAACCAGATAGTATCCAGATTGTTCTTTTAGTCTTGGGGCTGAAGAAAGAAGCCCAGGTTTTGCTCCATTCTTCTCACTTTTGCCAACTGCCCTGGGTTTGAACATCAGGGGGATGTTGGCGTGGAGGGGCTGACACAGTTCAGGTGGTTGGTGTTCCCCAACATGAAAGCTAGGGAGGTTGTGCATTGTGTGTGTGAGAGAGAAGACTGAGCAAGCGTGGGAAGAAGGGGAGGAGTGAGTGTTCAGTACATGTAGGAAAAATGACTGAGAAAATGTGTATGAGCGAGGGAAAGTGACGAGAAGTGGCCAGATCTGTTCTCCCACTTGCCCCCCAGAAGCAGCTGAGCATAGTTGCCTCTCTGGTTGTATTGGTTTCCCCATTCCCTTTTCCTCTCTCTTGGTCTGAATGCCTGCGTTTCTCCCATCCCTTTCTCACAGGGCTTCATGTGCACGTGGATGCAACTTTCTATTGTTGTAAGTTTACTCTTGAATAAACTACATAGGATGGCAGCCTTAAACTTGTTTCCCAATTTTTGTGCTGTTTTTGTAAATCCACCTGTCTCCTCTTCGTTTAATCTTTCCCATTGCTTTCCCACCCATTTTCTCTTTTTTCCCCTCTCCTCAATGAGGGGGAAAGTTTCTTACTTAAGAAAGTAAGTTTCTTACTTCTCTTGCAACTCCCTTTTCCTGTTACACGAGGCATTGGATCCTGCTGTAACTCAGATGTAAGGCTTTTGAGTTCAGTGAACTTAAATTATTGATCGTAATTAAAGGTTCCAGCTCTAATGTTGTTCTTCCCTGCCATATCAGCCCCTTTCACTTCTTTGCCTCCACCTTTAACGACATTGCCTTTCAGAGTTCTACTGCTAGTACAGTGGTTTCTTGAACATTTCCGAGGCTTTTTGTACATGGTTACTAAATGAGTAAGGAAAGGTACTCTGCGCATGTCTAGGAAACAATCACAAACATACACACAGTATTCCAAGTATAATGGAAGCCCAGCTGAGGCTCATTTGAGACACATCTTAATCCTGTGAGCTCCTGCACTTCAGAATTTACTACTACATCACTGGTTGATGATTTGGACATCTTCTGCTAGAAACACCTTTTAATGTAGTGGTTATCTAGGAATGGCAGACCAACTGTTTATATGCCTTATTATTTTACATTGCTGTAAACCACTTTGTGAACTTTTTGGTTCAAAAGCAATATATAAATACTGTTAGTAATAATAATGCTTTTAGGTCATCTGAGAGGGCCCTTCTGACTACCACCCCTGGGGGGCGGGGCGGGGGGGGGGAGAGACCAGAAATAGGGCCTTCTCAGTGGTGGCTCTATGATAGTGGAATTCCCTGCCCTGGGAACTTAGAACAGCTCCCTCTTTAGCTATCTTTCAGCAGGGTCTGAAGACTTTCCTTTATTTAAGGAGGCATTTTGTTTAAGTTGCTCACATGCTGGGCTGGCATTTTAAATTTTGAATTATTATTTTATATTTGGGATATGCTTTTTCATTGTTTTATATTGTTTTAATCTTTTTTGTATTGTTTTTATCTTTTACTTACAGTTGTATTTTTAGTTTGTAAGCCACCTTTGGTGCCCCAATATGAGTCAGAAAGGCAGTCTGTAATTCAGTAAATAATAATTGTCCATTTTAGCTGGCATTTGTGATTGGTGGCTATTTCACTGTCCGTCCGTCCCCAGTCTTTGTATTGCAATTTTATTTATTTCTCATTTTATAGGATGGTTCTTTGCCACCCTTGCCAGAACCTGACCTAAAGAACCTGACCCAAATATTTTAAAAGAAAACAATAACTAAACAAACAGGAAATGCTGAGCTCCCCCAACTCAACAAACTTTAGCTGCATTGCTTTCTCAAGTCACTTTGCTTTCTAAAGCCAGTCTGTGTACAACTGCAGACCATGGACTGCTAAGCAAAGTCAATGAAAAAAAGACTAGATATTAATTTTATTACGTATTAATTTTTAATAGACTAATTAATTAATTGTGGTTCAGTCATATGGGGGGTGCAAAAATTTTCGGTGACCCCAGGGCATTGCTTATGAGAAAGAATAAGATCCTGCAAACCCCGAGCTACTACAGTGGACCTGGAAAAAGAGGTCCTGTCGGTTGTGCCACATCCTTCCCAAAGCTCAGTGCTAGCAGTTTGATGCCATCACTTTTGGATTTGAGATTGCAGAGATATGTGGAAAGTGCTCAAAGCAGCAGGGATTTTATCCAAAGTGTCCTAGAGCTAGAGCTTGTGCAGGGACTTGATGACTTTCAACTTGCTGACATTGCAAGAGAGGTGCGGTTCATGGAGTCACTCATGGGGGAGTTTTAGTAATGTCAGCAAACATGGAACACTCCACACCTTTTCTGAAGAAAGATGAGTGGACTCCGCCTGGACTAACAAGCACTGATAAAGGTGTAGCTCAGTGAGTGCTGACATTTTGCTGACAGCTTCAGTTTTGGAATCAGTACAGATGTCAGTACTGTACCTACATTTTACACAAAGTGGCCCTGGGTAAGCCTGGCAACTTGCAAAGCCTGACTCCTAGCTGACTCCTGCAGGTGTAGTTATGCTTGCTGCTGTAGCTTTTTTGTCCCCAGCTCATGGTCCAGGCTGACATCCAGCAGGCAATTCTCCCTCATTGCCGACAGAAAGAGGGCAAGCCTCCATGAGTATAGTTGGTCACACTGGTCAGCCAGGTGCAGCAGGAAGGCAAAGTCATTGTAGACATCTGGGATATCATGACAGCGACTCTCTACTTGCACTTGCTTAAAAGAATACCTCTGCAGTGGTTGCCGTATCAGCCACAAGACTGGATAAGCCCCCACTATCCCATAGAGGAATACCAAGAACAGGTAGGTACCCATTAGCTTCTGTAGGACGAAAGCCGAGCTGTGGGTACAGAGGAATGTGGAGTAGCCAGTGAAGTCCTCTATGTCTAGCCAGCAAACATGCTTGAAAGAGATGGATCCTACACACTTGGAGGTGTAACCTAGCACTGTAAGAACCTTTGCAACTTTGATGATTGTTTGTCCCATGTAGACCCTGTAAATCAAGTTGGCACCTTCAGTGTGTGCTCTGAATCTGCAGATCTTCTCAAAGAGTGCTCGGCCTTGCTCCCTGTCCTTCCTGTCTAGGATGGGCGAGGATGAAGGGGAAATCAATTGTTTGTGACGTGATCCATTATTATTGGTTTGGGGCAGGCAAAGGAAGTTCTGGCAGGCCATTTCAGAGAGTGCCTTAGTGGTCCAAGGTGACTCGAAGCATTTCCTGAGGACAGACAGGAAGTGTTCGATCTTTGATGAAGTCTTAGGGTACCTGAACCAGAAGTTGCTGGTTGCCATTAAGAGCAATGAGTTGACAAGTGCCAAATAAGGGAAATACTTGGAAAACCAGGGCAAAGCCTTCTGATAGCAGATGTGACTGATGTACAGGTACTGCTGGTAGTCAAGGTTGATTGAGCGGCCGCGGTTTGTGGTAGGAAGCTTGTCATTACTGGCATGGTCTATAGCTCCAAGGTTGACCATAGCCTCTGTGGTGTCATTGAGTTTGTTGTTTAGAGGCAAGCAGGTCACTTGGTCAACAGAGATTAAAAGAGTACCTGAGAGAAGAGAGACCAGCAGCATCGCCAGTACTAAGTAGTCCATCAGGACATCCCACCAAGGCTTTAGAGTCTGGAAACGACCATGGAAGTCACTTAAGAAGGTCACTTCTGTCAGAGTAAACATAGCTAGAAAAAATAGTGGGCAGAAATTCAGCAATTTGGATCAACTTTTGCACAGAAACAAAGATGAGCCAGGAGACCTCTGTGACTGCTCCCTCCACCCCAGTGCAGAACGCAGTGCATACCCTGTTGGCACTGTTGCATCAGTGCTGGAAAGTTGAATAGGATTGGGCCCAAAAAGTGACATTAAGAAAGACTTCAAAGACTTTTAAGAAGAAAGTCATGACGCTGACTCCCATTGAAATTAATGGGACTGAAGTTGGTAACTTGTATCACTGACTTCAATCGGGCTCAATCATGGCTAACTTTCTTTGGATACAACCAAACACTGTGACTCGGTGTATCGCTTTAGGGAGCTTTCCATTTCCATGGTTATATCACCCTCTTTGAGATCCAGCACTTGGAAACCCTGTCACATATCTCAGTCTTACTGTAATGAACTTCACTGATGGAACAATAACTTTCTTCAAGGACACAAATGAAAAGTGGAGTCATCAGCAAGTGATTTACATTCACAGTGAGAGCAATAAGAGAAAGAGCTGAATCAAAATCTCAAATGGCAGCCTGTTGCTTTATTCCACCCACCCCCGTCTCCTTGCTGCTGCTAAGAACAATGCAGAACAAATATATTTAGATCTCAGTCCTACACATGGAAAAAGAAGTCCTACACTTTTGAAGAAGGGGGGGACTTTTCAAGTTGGGTGCTGTGGTTGCTTGATCATAGTGATGTACGAATATTCCTAAACTGGTGGCAGAGAGTAGCTGTGCTGATAACAAAACTCATGCAATTCCAGTCCGACTGCACCATTTCACTGCTGTTAAACTTATCATACCTTTTTGTTTGGCAACAGGCTGCACTTAAACTGAGGAGGATGAGTTTAGTATGCACAATTAGGTTAAGATACGGTTCTAACACTGTTCATGGGTTGGGTGCCTATCAACTCTCCCTTCCGCTCATATTTTATTCTCCAGTATGCCATCAGTTCCTTACCTGCAGCCAGCCTGGTATGCTTCAAGCAGAATCTTGCCTCTTCTTTCTTCAGTCCACAAGGATCCTCATCTCCCAGACTTCTTGGATCTGCTTTTAGCTTGCGCACAACTCTTGATTGCAGCTTTCCATGCAAGCAGGTCTATACTGTTTCCATGGCAGCTGCATGCTGGAGGAAAAGACTGGAGAAACACACACACAGCTTGTTGCCCAGGTTTCATTGGCTTTCAAAGTGATTGCTCTACTCCCAATTGTGACAATTTCTCTTAAAATTCACTCAACCATTTTATTCTGTGATGCACAGAGGACAGATGAAGAAAGAAAATAAAGAAATAAACTAAAATAATAAATAGAACATTCACTTTATTTATTGCATTTTTATCCCATCCTTTCTGCAAGAAGCTTAGGGAAGCATATGCTGTGTGTCCCCCTTTATCTTCACAACAACCCTGTGACAGCCCAATCCTAACCTGTGCTGGTGCAGGCAGGGTAAATGGCCTGTATAGTACTGTATCAGTGCAGGTTAGGAGAAGGCTGAAGATCTCCTTGCGGTGAGGGGATATTTTTCTCCTTACCCAGAGCAACACTGCAGCCACTTGATCCAGTCAGTGTGGTCTTGCCCCCCCTAGCTTGAAGCCCCTGCACCTGAGGGCCAGGGAAGCTGTATGTGGCCTCACTGACCCCCAAAATGCTTTCTAGGGTCCAAAACCCCGTCACTTTCGGTTTTTGGCTGAAAATCAGAAGTAATAGTTTTTCACCCCTTAGAAGGCGTTCTGTGGGCTAGGACATGCACGGCCTACTTGGCCTTCGGAATGCCATCTAAGGCTTTCTGTGGGCCAGTAACCAGAAGTTGCTATTTCTGGCCCTTAGAAGGCATTCTGAGGGTTGGGAAAGCCACACACACAGCCTTCCCAGCCCTCAGAATGCCTTCTGCGGGCCAAAAACCAACACTTCCAGTTTTTGACCAGTTCCAGTTTTGGCTTCAAGTTAGGGGGGCAAGACCACACTGACTGGATCAAGTGGCTGCAGTGTTGCTCTGGGTAAGGAGAAAAACTGGAAGTGACTATTTTTGGCCTTTTGAAGTCATTCTGAGAGTCAGGGAGGCAGTGAGTGGATTTCCTGGCCCTAGAACACCCTCCGGACAAACTGTTACAGATTAGGAATTGACCCAGATAAGGAGGAGGTACTGTAAGGTGTGCCGGGGGGGGGCAGGACTCCTTCCAGATACACTGCTGCCTCATTGCTCAGTCATCAGGGGGTCAAAGAGTATCATACATGTCAAGTTACCTGAGGACCTTTTGGAACAGTGTTTCTCAACATTTGCCCCCACTGTAACATTTTGCATGGTCCACCTATTGGAAATACCACTGGAAGTAACTTCTGATTATGTTATCGCAAGTTACTTCCAGTTTGGGAAGCCAGATGCAATGCAACAAACACCAGTAAGAGGCTCTGGGCAAATGGGTGGGTTTTTGTCAAGTACACACTGGAGCTCTGCTCAACAAGCCAAGCCTCCTATCGCTGCGCTTGCTGCCCAGCAGCAGGGATCTGAGGGTTCCTGTATGTACCACCAGACACTACTTCACGTACCACTGGTGGTTCAAGTACCACTGTTTGAGAAACACTGTTTTAGAAGGTATGGGGGGGGCAATGTCAAGCAGGAGCTTTCTGTACAGTCTGGTGCCTGACCTTGTTCATCACCAGGGTACTATTTCTACTGCAGTACTGAGCTCTGTGTTTTCCTGGTGCTGCCTAGGCTACAGTTCCAGCCAACCTGAGCATTCGGTCAGATGAGCCCAAGGGCCATCCTCTTCCCACCCATGCCCAAACTGGCCATGCTGCATGCTATGGTGAGGGGAGCTAACCGGGAAGCTTGGGAGGGATAAGGCAGGGGAAATATTTTCCCTTGGATCTGTGCCAAGGCCTATAACTGGCTCGTGTCCAAAGAGACAAAGGGGACTCCAGAGGGGATAGCATCCAGGTTCAAGTTGCTTGTGCCAGGATACGGTCCCTCTCACCTCTGACACAACCCCTTCCCTCACCCCATTCCACTCACCCTGCCAATGTGCTAATGTTAGAGGAGATTCTCCTGGCCACAGGCGAGCTGCTCCTCAGGATCCGACAGCAGTGGCCTGAAGCATGCCGCTACGCACACTTTTTACAACACTATATAGTTGTGTTTACGACGCTATTTAGAGAGCGCTTCACTGGAGCCCAAGCTAAGATTGCTCCTCAGTCCACGGATGCTGCCTACATGCCTGCTCCACTCCTGGATTGCTGCCTTGGATCTTGCTCCCTGCTGCCTTGGCTCACACACCTGCTTCAGACCCGCTTGGGCTGACCACCAGCTTTCTGGACCCTGGATCCTAGACACCATCACCTGTATTTTTTGGCAGGCCACACGACCACAGAAACTGTCCTCGGACACACGCCGGCTCTTCAGCTTAGAAACAGAGATGAGCACCGCCTCCTAGAGTCAGTCACAACTATACCATTTGGTCGTGGGGAAACCTTTACCTTTACCTCTGTACTGCACCATGTACATTCATGGTACTATAGATAGTATATAATAGAGCTCCCAGGCTAACTTCCTCAGTATATGCTTCTTCAAACAACTACAACACACAGGGCCCACTTTTCTTCTGCAGCTGAGAATCAAAAGCAGGAATCCCAGCATGCACAACTGGTTCTGCCACTCACTTGATCCCAGGTCTACACATTATCTAACACAGGGTCCAATCCTATCCAACTTTCCAGGGCTGATGCAGGTCTGAGGTAAGGGAGAAAAAGTACCCCTAACTTGAGGAGACCTCCATGACTGCCCAAGCACCACAGGGTGCAGCGCACAACCTGTTCACATGGCCGTGTTAGCGCTGGAAGGCTGGATCGGAGTGGGCCCATGGTCTGCTGTTTGTGTTGCTTTTTGAGGAAGTTGTTTATTCCTGCCCAGTCCTTATAGCTAATGTATAGGTTCCTTCTTCCACATTTGTGTAAATCAGGTTGTAGGCAGTGGCTTTTCTGATATGTGGCCAGAGTTTGCATGTGTATCACATTTCAATACTGTGTTGATCCATTAAAAACGCTTTCATAAAAGTTGTGGTACTTTCCACTTCAGAATGCAGAATACTTGTTCAGGCTATCCATCCCAGGCCTAGAATATGGTAAGAGCTGAATCACAAGGTGGCTGATCCAGAACTCCATGTGCTCTGAAGAACTACAGAGAAAGTTTGGTTCCAGATTAGGAACAGGCTGTGGCACCCCATTTGTTTAGTTTTGAGTTTTAAGACATGCACTCTGCCTTTCCTTCTGAAAGAGAGCCCTTTCATAGGGCAGCAAACCACAGTTGTGCATAAGTTGAGTCTCCACTGGGACTGAAGACCTGGCTATTTGCCCTACACTTGAAAACACAGCCTGGCTATCCCACCTCCAACAAAGCCAGTCTATTTTTTTTAACTGATTTTAGGGCTGGATTTCTCTTACAGTTGTTCAAATAGTGTCAACCGCTAGGTGGCAATAGGATGCAGCACATCCACCTGTAGGGAAAAAAAAGTGCAGAGGGCTCCTTCCACAATGATTAGTGCAAACTCCTTACTTTAGAGTTAGGCTACCTCGGAGTGCCAGATGCAGGGGAATGGCAACAAGATGCACATATCTACATATGTATTCCCTGAGGCATCTGGTGGGCCACTGTGAGATGCAGGAAGCTGGACTAGATGGGCCTTTGGCCTGATCCAGTGAGGCTCTTCTTATGCTCTTATGACCCTCTTTCCTAGGAACCAGGAAAGCACAGGCTCCTAGCTGTTTAACTGCCAGACATTCCACTGGAGGCAGATGAAGAGACGGACTACAGAGATTTCCCTGAGGTCTCACTGTCTTCTGGGCTGGGGAGCCAGGATAGGACTTCCAAGTCATTTCATGGCAGCCATTCCATGTAAGGCTGATGAAGAGCAATGTTGATTTCTTATTCATGTACTGTTTTTTTAAATTATGTTTTGTCAGTCTCTATGAGCACTTTTTGATTGGAAAGCAAAGGAAATGAAATAAACCCATAAGGTTTCAGTAATGAGGAAGCACTGGTGTGTTTGAGGGCAAGTGGATGCCTTAGAGGCCCACTTCCCTCAGCCAGCAATATAAATCCACATAGGGCACAGTCCTAACCTGGAGTTAGACTGGCACAGTTAGACCAGCAAAGTTTGGCTGGCACAAGGGACACCGTAAAGAATGTTTGGACCACTCTGACAGTCAGAGAGGCCACCACACAGAATTGCACCATCCTCCCTGACTCCAAGAGTGGTCCAAACATGCTTTACGGTGTCCCTTGTGCCAGCCAAACATTGCTGGCCTAACTCCAGGTGAGGATTGCACTCTCAGTACTACTCATCCAGTACTGGATGACAATAATCTGTCTATACAAGGAACTTCCTCTCCACCACATTGAGTGCAATGGCATGCTTGACCCTTTCAAGTCCATGCCAGAGGCAAGGACAGATGAATGACCATCTAGGGCTGCTTCTAGCTACAAATCACTCTGATGTATTGACTCCTTTTCAGGTATCTGATAGCTTGAGGGAAATGCAGTCAGTTTATCATTGGCCACAGGCACACCTTTGTTTTTGGAACTTCCAGCTCCTGGCCTCTCCAGATAATAACCCCTATCTTGGTTGAGACAATTATGCCCCTTGGGCAAGTACCATATCACTGTGTCATAGCAGCTAGCTCACAGAATTGTACAAATGCTTAAGAGAAAGCAGAAGTCCCCATTAGGCCTCATGTACCTGACTTTTACCATCAGTGGTAATATTTCTGGGGATTAAAAAAAAAAAGTTAGTTGACCACGTATTTTATTCCAAAGCAACTTACTGTTTCTGCCGTCGACATATCACTGATGATAATCACAAGCACTGCTACTGAACTCTCTTTTACAGGAACTAATATCAGTGGTGGTGTAAGGACAGTGGCATTTAGTTATGTACATAGTTGGAGACTTGTGTCGCTGTTTGCTTTGTGCACTTCATCATAAGAAATAAACGAATTTTCCGTAACTACTTTTGACGCTTGAGCATGCAAACACTGACTTTCCCACTAGGTGTTTATAACGTGAGTCATGGTACGCATGCTGTCGAGAGATAATGTACGTCCCGCCTTCATTATACCATCTTGCTGCAGAGCGGTTTCTTCTCATGTTCTGGCCTCAGAAGCCATCCAAAACATTGCCGTTGAAGTTTGGTTTTCCCAGTGACTCATATGGCAAATTCTCCTTTCCATTACACCCATAACTTCTCATTCCCTCTACACTTACCTCCTCCAAGCAGCTGGCCCTAAGGGCACAAAGTACACTGTGCCACTCCCAGTAATGAAGCATTTGCTGGCTTCCTCCCCCAACAAAGGATGCATCTTGCTCCACTGGAGGCCAGGGCAGTGCTACCAGAAGGAGTGTTAATGTATTTGGGCCCCTCTCAGGCACAGCACCACTTACTATCTTTTAGCTTAGAGGTCTCCAAACTACAGCCCAGGGTACAGCAAGTCCGGCCCACCACAAGATTTTATCCAGCCCACAGCAATTTTTTGTCAGAGCATTTACTGATGTTTGTGACATTTAGTGAGTAAAAATTATGTATCATTTCTCCATTTAAGCATGGAATTGTCCCTTTATAATTGTCACATTTCTGTTCTGAATCACATCATGCTGATTACAAAAGAGATTCAAGTAAAATGTATTTATAAAACTGATTTTTTTTCAGCCCATGAAAATGTGTAAAATAGACAAGTCAGCCCTCATACTGAAAAGTTTGGAGACCCGTTTTAGCTCATTCCTAGGCATGTTTATTCAACAGTAAGTCCTACTGAGTTAAATGGAACTTACTTCCAATTATTGTATAAGCGCATCTCCCTTAGGTGGAAAAAGGCAGGGTAGGAATATGACAAAGTGTGCAGCCACAATTGCACACTGGGGTTGCTGTTTAGGACTTGTTACTCCTCAGTAATAACCAGTGCCTCCTTTAAACTTATCTCTTCTAGTGAATACATTCCCACTAGCACTCAAAGTAACAAATGATGAAACCACTGTTTAACCAACTCTTTGTATTTGGCCTGGAACTGAACCAGAGCTGGTTCTAGTTTTTGAAAGTAGCTCAGAATCTTCCAACTCAGAGAGATGCTGGATTGGACACCTTGATCATTACATAACTCAACTTGCCCTCAGGCTAGCAACCTGGAAGGTAATTGTTGTACCTGTATGCCAGGAACCATGTGACAGCAAAAGATTTGCATTATTGGTTCATACTACAGTGCTGCTGTTCAGGATTTCCTCTATCCTTTTCAGCTCTTCTTCCCTTTTTCTTGTATGCTGAAACTCTGCCTTGTTTTTTTTTTGGGGGGGGGGATTGAGGCTAGTAGCCTCTTGGAGAATCTGAGTGAATGGGCTGACTCTCTGAAGAGGCACAACAGAAAGATACTTGGGTCATTCTGGGAATGAGCTGAGCCAAACTGGATCTGGGATTCCAGGCAGGAATGTAGTGTTATGTATATTCTTTGTATGTTAGAGGTTTACCAAAAAAAAATGGGTAGAAATGCTGGGTGTGGTTGTAGGATTAGGACAGTGGTTCCATTCCCAACCTTTTTAGCATTAGAACTCCCTTTTTAGGTACAACAACCTGTCGGGAACTACCCCGACGCAGGTTGTGGTGTGGGAGAAAGGGATGTATGAATCAACTTGAACAAAACAAGCATAAAAACTATTTACAAATACACAGAAAGCTCATTTATAAAAATAACTATAAAGATTATTTGGTCTGGCGCAGCCATTTCTCTTTTCATGAATCATTCCTTCTATTTGTCTGTTCTGAAAACTATTTCTTAAAAGGAGTCACTTGCTGCCTTTGTTCTTGGCTGTTTTTGCTCCACTTGGATCCTGTTTTTCTTCCACTCTAGGGTGAAAATTTTCCATTCCCTGCCTGGCTCCAGCCTGATAGAACTTTGCTTGCCTTGCTTTTCCAGAACCACCTCACATTTCTAATTGCTCCGTTCAGCAGAGAGGGAGCCTCATCCCTGTGATCCTGCTCTCCATCACTCCTCCTCCAACTTCTCCCTTACATCTAAAGGCAATGCATCGTAGAGTGTGCTCTCCACCATCAGGCCACTACGCTTGAGGGCTGGACAGTTGCCAATTTCCAAGGGCAGGGCCTCAAGCTGGTTCCCTTTCAGCTCCAGTTTGGAGAGCAAAGGCAGCCAACTCACACGGTCGGACAAGCGATGCAGTTTGTTGTATCCTACTTTAAGAGTCTTGAGTTTCTTGCAGAAGAAGAGCTCACTAGGAAGTACCTCTAAGGAGTTGTGAGAAATGGCAAAACACTGAAGGCTCTGTAGAACTCCCATCCCAGGAGGAACGACCCGGATGTTATTGTGGGAAAGATCCAACTCACGAAGCCTGTTGCACTGAAACAGCTGGGAAGGAAGGACCTCGATGTGGTTATGGCTTAGGTCAAGCTGCTCCAAGGTCTTGAGCTTGCGAATATGTTCAGGAATGCTGGAGATTTGGTTGCACCAAAGTTTGAGACATACTAGTTTGCGGCAATGCTGGAAGCTGATGATCTCCTCAATGGAATGCAGCTGATTATCCTTAAGGTCCAACTCCTGCAGGTTCACCAGGCTGAAGACGGCATGGGGGATGCGCCCCAGGTTGCAGTTTATCAGCTGCAGTTCTTGCACGGAGAAGAGTTTTTTGAGGTTGTTCAGGGTCACCAACTTGGTCCCATCATTGAGGATCCGGAGCTTCTGCAGATGAGTGGCGACATCCGCCACACTGGGGGGCAATTTTGAGATGTTGCTATGCAGTGTCAGCATCTTCAGGTTCTTCAAGTCACGCAAGCTTTCCAGAGTTCCCACCCGGCCTATCTCCTGGTTGAAAAGCCCTGAGATGTACAACTCTTCCAGCCCTCTCAAGTTGTAGATCCACACTGGTATATCCCTTATTTCATCAAACTTCACAAACAGCACCTTCAGCTGTTCACGGAAGAACATAAGAGAAGTAAAAGAGAGTTTAACAGGGCAATTGATCAGTGACAACTCCTGGAGATTGAATAACTGGGTCACTGAGGTTGGGAATGTAACATCTTTAAGGAGTTCCAATTTCAGGGACTCCACCTCGGTTAGCTCGAAGATGGTGTCAGGCAATCCTGACAGCATGAAAAGATGAAGTTCCAAACGGTTATGTGCATTCTTCTGCAGCTTCTGCCGCAGTTTATCCACCGTCCACTCATGATTAAGATTGAGCTGCTTAAGTTTGAACTCGCTGACCTCAGAAAGGAAGACAGCACAGCGCTTGGAGTAGAGGGAATCATACTGGTCGATTAGGTGCAGCATGAAGGCAAAATCATTTTTGACGTCAGGAATATCACTGATGCCCGTCTCCTTTCGTGCATAGGCAAAGGAGTACTCTTTGAGTGGCCGGTGGAAAAGCCAGTAGAGAGTGTAGAGACAAGTCATGCCGTATATGCCTAGGAAGCAGATGTAGCAGATGGCCAGTTTGGAGAAGAGGTGTGCTTTGGTGTGATTGCAACAGAAATGGTCGTAGCCCGTCATATCCTCCATTTGGACAGTACAAGGCACTATAAAGCTGATATTATGAACCAGGACTGTGTTGTAGACAGTGATGATCAGAAATTTGCAGACTTTGAGAACAGTTTGGCGGATATACATGGTGTAAAGAATGTCTCCTTTTTCTACATGGAGCCGGAACTTCTTCACCTTTTCAAAGAGAGCCTTGGCTTGTTCCCCTTCCTTCTTGTCTAACAAACTTACAGAGGAGGAGGACTCTGAAACTTTCTTCTCTGTAACTGATCCCCCTAAAGGAGAAAGCTCAGTTTCACTTGGAGCACTACTTTTCCTTCTTCGATTGATTTTCACTGGAATTCCATTCTCCTGGTTCTCCCCAACTTCTGAGATGGCCCGTGTTGTCCAGGGTGAGTCAAAGCACTTGCTTAGGATGGAGATAAAATGTTCAATCTTGGAACTGGTACCAGGAAATTTGAACCAGAAAGAGGCACATACCATGAAGATGAGAGTATGAATGACAACCAGGTAGGGGAAGTATTTAGCGTACCAATGCAGAGCTGTCTCATAGCACATCTGATTGATATAGTTGTACTGTTGGATATCTAGATGGTTCTTTACTCCACTCATTTCCCGAGAGGTAGGGGACTCATTTGACTCAGAGACATTGATTTTCTTCTTAGTGAAATCTTCACATGTTACATCAGCAAAGGATGTACCCCGGGGGACGTGATTGGGAAGACAGATGATCTTATCTTGTGTCACCTGCAATGTCGTATTGGACAAGAGAAGAGAGAAAGTTGATATATCAGAGTCCAAAATAACTTTCATTATCATGGGATTTAATCTAATCGCCTAAACTGTTGGACTCATCAAACTGGACTTGCTGCCCATGAAGTGGTAAAATTTGGAAGTGGCAGAATGAACTAGTCCACTTTAGGCTGCAGATAGGGAATTCCACTATTTTTATCCTTCGATGTATAAATGAAATGCTCTCTGAAGGTAGAAAACTAACACAGCAGGGAGCAAGCTAGTCTAGAACCTCATTATGTGGTATGTTTTTATAAACTTTTTTGTTTTAATGGAGTAGCCTTCAAAATGGCACTCCCACTGTAACCTGAACTAGAGCAGTCCATTTCATCATCTCATTCTGCTAAATGCATAAAACAGGACTTACACTAGCCAGGAATCTAATCTTATTTATACCAATGGGACAAGCGGGATTTACATGGACCCACTCCTGCATAATTTGCCAAGATTCATAACTTCTTTGGCTGTATTTTATATATTCTGCCAACCACTGTGTTTCCCACTTCTGATACCTTGTACCTCTCTCATAAAGGAAAATGGAATCTTGGAGTTCTGGCTTTCATGCCTTTCTTCTTGCAGTGTTGCCCTAATTCAGTATGCCCTACTCACACAATTTCTCATTCTCAGATGGGAAAGTCTCTACTAGTCAAGAGAGAAACAACCCACCTGACTCTCAGAGAAAACCAGTTAACTAAGAAAACCTTAAGCTAAATTGCTGAGACTGGACAATGTCATTACCAGGGTACCTTTTGCCTTCAAGTAGTTTGGCTGGAAAGTACCCAGACTCCCAGGTTCAAGAAGTCAGCCAACCTTGGTCATCAGTTCCTTTAGTTCTAATGCACATGGTCTTTCCTACACTTGCCCAGTGTCCCAATGTCCTGAGCCTCCTTTGTCACAACCATTACAATGTCCCAATGACACTGTGCCCCTTGTTACATGTTGTATAGGCTCTCTGTCACCCTATCCTGGTCTCTAAGGGGGTAAGGACAGGGATCCTGCCACCACTCAGAGACCAGACCCAGGTGGGGGGCATTTCCCCATTAGGGAGAATTAAAAGAGGCCATGCCCTGAAGCTGGAGGAAGGCAGCCCAGATAGAACCAAGAGGAGGAAAGGAGCCACCGGAGGAGGAGGAGGAGAAGGAGGAGGCATAATGCTGGTCTTGCATCTGTTCCAGGATGACCCAAGGAGATGTCTAAAGGACAGGTAGATCACCTTGCCTAGAAATGGACTGAGCCACAGATGTGTGAGGACTGCTGGCGGTGTTGGACTAATGTTGGGTGGAGTGTGCAAGCTCCTGGTGGAGTGGGTGAGCCCCCCAACCCACAGTGCACCAAAAGGATTGTGAGAGGTGGAAATTGCCTATAATGCTTATCTGTATATTGCCTGTAATGTGTCTCTGTATGGAAACGGAGAAAGGATTGCTGCGGGTGGAGTTGGTATCAATCAATCAATCAATCAATCAATCAGTCAATCACTAGTATTTATATACCGCTTTTCAACATAAAGTTCACAAAGTGGTTTATAGGCAAATAATAACATTAAAGTTAAATGGCTCCCTGTCCCAAAAGGGCTCACAATCTAAAAGAATGGAGAACACCACCAGCAACAGCCACGAGAAAAACACTGTGCTGGGGTGAAAAGGGACAATTGCTCTCCCCCTGCTAAATATAAGAGGACACCACTTGAAAAAGTGCCTCTTGCTCTATGCTCCCTGAAGTGGGTTACTGGTGCGAGCGGGAGAGGCGAGGCTCCCCATGTTGCTGTGATGGAACCCCGGGGGAGGGGGAATTGATGTACAGAAATAAACCTCATTGTTATAAAAGTATTGGCAGAGGTGGACCCATGGAGTAATGTGTCCACCAGGATATGGGCCCTTTAAGGCAACCCTAGAGACCATGGTGGAGTCCGCCCTCCAGACCCAAGTGTGACACACTCCCTATACTCACCTGCAAAGTGCAGCCAAAAACTCCTATCATCAGCATGGCTACAGTGATGTACTCGGCCAATACATCCCACCATGGTTTGAGAACCTTGAAAGCAGGTTGCTGGTCTGTGAAGTGCTTGAATTCTGCTACTGGGATCATACTGCCTGGCAAAAAAAAAAAAAAAATGGGGAGAGTTTAGAACATTTGAACCTGAGCGGTTTTCTTCTTTCTTTAGGCCAGTTTCAAACTGAGTTTGGCACATTTTACTGGGCTTCTGATCTCCCTTCATCCTTCTGCATTTTTCACCCATTGAGATGCTAGTTCTGCTATAGACATATGAAAGCCAAGAGCTAGCTTTGCTCTGACTCCAGGGAATGAAGGCTACTAGTGGACAGGAATATATAACGATCAGTGCCTACTCCAAATAGGGTTCATAACCAGTATTTACAGCCAACATGCAAACAAAACCAAATTAAGCAGAGGTTTCCCTCCCCACCAACCCTGTCCAATACAGTTACAGCAGCTCTTCCTTTGATATGCTGCAGCCTCTTTTCATAATCCAGTTAGTCCTACAAGGATTCTCACATCTAGTAAGTAGGTATCATACCTCAAGCCCAAGAAAGCAGTTGTTCCTATATAGTTCCTTTCCCCAGAATTGAAATGCAAATTTTTCTCAATATTCTTTCTCTCCCCACCCACCCACCCACCCACCCACAAAAATCAGCAACAGTGCTGCACAAGAATCTCAACAGTGTCACCTCTCAGAAGAAACCACCAGGCTTCTTTCATACTTGCTACTGCAGTTAAATATAGCAAGAACAAATCTGACCACTTTCTTACTTTCCTGCTCATAAATAAGTAAATGCAAAAAATGGATGCTGGCAAACATAAGAGCCCCCCCACTCAGCAAGGGGTTGATGTAGATGTTGATAATAGATTTGATTTGAGCAGTTAGATTACAACTGTATGTTGGTGCAACATGGTACCAAAACTGAGCGCAAGCGTCCGGCAATGCCTGGTGAAGTCATATGGATAAGAAACTATAGTTCAAGCCCCAATCTGGGGACGGGGAATTCCCAAGGCTAGCCCCAAGAATTGGCCAAGCATATTGGCCAAGAAGATGATTCTATATCAGTACAACACCTAAGAGAGTCACAGTGAGATAGTAGGTTTCATTTTGGCCCCAATCCTATGGTGGCCTTGTGCTGCCGGAACTAGCATTCGGGCAATGCAAGACCTTTCAAGGTAGTGTGAATGTCAGGCCACTATTGCATGCTCCCAAGCCACTGCTGCAAACAGTGAGAGGCGCAGCGCCCACAACAATGGGTTCAGGAGACTCTCCAGGCACAGATACTGTAAGTAGCTGCCATGGGTGGGGGACCAGTTTGGGGGTGTTCTGGGGTGGAGAAGAGGAAGGTGGTGGGGGATCTCAGTTGCAAATATGCACACCAGATTCTCGCTTCCAATTTTTGCCCTACCCTGTCCCCTTTCCCTCCTGATATGTAGGTCAGTTATATAGCTGCTGTGGTCCAAGGAGTCCCATAGGCCATCAGGAAGCCAACGCAGAGGTAAATAAAAAAATATTATCCACCTCTGGTAGGCCTCCTGATCTCCCCACCACCACTAGATGCAGTATGCGCTCCATCAGCACAACTGCATCAGTGCCAACAGTGGGCTGTTACAGAATTGGGGTGCTAAACTGTGAAGCTGATCCCACAGAGTGACTTGCGGCATGTTTCCCTATAGTCGATTCTCACACGATACATATTCATGTCTTCCTTCTTTCCTTACCCAACAGAAGAAGACATGGTGAAGACGGATCTGGTTTCCAAACATTAGCAGCAAGTCTAATCTTTTGATGGATTAAAATAGCTGTAGCGCTCTTGCTTGCTGTCGTTTATGCCAAGTTTCTTCATTCCCCTCTTTTGGTTTAGGATGGGATAGATAGCTTGAGAAAGGAGTTGTGTGGGCTTCGGACGGAGCTCTCCTGTGGGAATCTGATGAGAGCCAAACCTGTAACCTCCCAGCTCAATTCCTGCCCGGGGCCTAGGCTCCATGGAACAGAGCAGTCTTTGAGATTCTGGTTGCCATAGTAGCGGTGGTCCCACTACATTGGCCTGGCCACAGGCGCCCAAGGAATAGCTTGGAATGTGCCAAGGGTAACCAAGGAGGTGAACATTCAGTCTCTCTTTCAAGTCCAACATCAGTTTAGTCTGGCAAGCTGGAAGGAAGATCCTCCTCAGTAGAATTATCACAGTGTAAGAACAAAATCCCTTTTCATCTGCCTTTCTATTTGGCTGAAGTTCCTCAACACTGACTGTTCTTGAATTATGTTTTCTTAAGACACACATAACTCTTTATTTCTAGTGTCCTTGACTATCATTGTTTCCAGTATTTCTGTGTATTTCCAGTATTTCAGTATTTCTCTCTACCTAACCATGAGAGAAACTGCAATGCCTGATATAAGAATTGCGAAGGGCATCATTGCAGCAAATGATGGAATCTGGTCCCTAAATTTGCATTTAAGGCAACATCATCATCCATTTCATTGCACACAGAGGTGTAGAGAAGCCACGGCCAGTCATGGCTTCCCAGCAAACATACAAGTAGCTAAATACATGCATGTGATCCTCATACATATCGCATGATTCTTAGGTAACTGCATTTTTACGAATCAGACCATCCCTTTCAGTATTGTTTACCCTGATTGGCAGTGGCTCTCCAGTGGTCTTCCCCAGCCCTACCTGGAGATGTTGTGTTCTATGCAAAAGTATACAGGGAAAATGTAGCAGACGAAACTGCATATAGTGACAGCATGCCAGACAAAGAGCTTTTACAAACACTATTTGAAATAGAGGCTAAGCTTGCATTTAATGGGTAGGTATCTGTATAGGGACATGGTAGAGCTGTCAGTTAAATCGCCGCTGCTGGGCTTTCTGACCGGAAGGTTGGGAGTTTGAGACTATTCAACCGAGTGAGCTCCCGCCAACCTAGCACTTCGAAAGCATGTAAAAATGCAAGTAAGTAAGTAAGTAAGTAAATAAATAAATTCCCCACTTTGGTGGGAAGGTAACGGCCTTCCGTGTGCTACGGCGTAGTCATGCTGGCCACATGACCACGGAAGCTTGTCCTAGACAAACGCCGGCTCTACAGGCTTAGAAACGGAGATGAGCACCACCCCCTACAGTCGGTCACGATCGACCATTCGGTCATGGGGAAACCTTTACCTTTTATCTGTATGGTCAGAAATGCTTTTTTCTAGACTCCCCCCCCCAATTCCAAAATGTGTTTTGATTTATTCCAAATGCTGTATCATTGAAGAGATGTTGAACTGTCATGGACCACTACATCCACTCGACTCCATCAACACATCCTAAATATTTCCAGTGGATCCCAAGATGTTCAGCAATAATTGTCTGACTGAAGATGGAACTGGTGATAGCACATGAGGAGCCTGCTGCCTACGTGGGGAGCCAACACCTACACTAAGCTCAAGTTTGCTTGTAGCAGAGGCTTTTTGCAACTGACAGAAGAGCCAAATCCAGCTTTAAAAAAAAAAAGCATTTAATTGTTGACAGGCTGGCTGGCTGGTTTTTGCTATTCTTGCTTATATTTTATGATCCACGGGGCTTACTGTTGTTTTTTAAATTTTAATTGTTTTAATGTAGTTTTTAAATTATTGTTTTAATGTAAAATTGTAATTTTTATTGTATTTTATTTCTATTGTTGTAAGCCGCCTTGCGTGCCTATGGGCACAAAGGCGGGGTATATATTTAATAAATAAATATTCAACAGGTAGCCTAACAGAGGTGTTCGAGGGGGTGCACAAAATGCTACGTTTTGCAGGAGACTAAGCTCCTGTGAAAAGTTGCGGCTTGGAGGCTTTGCGCTCCAAGCCATGAATGGCTCTGGAGGAGCCTCTTTGTGGGAGCTTAGGCTCCCACAAAACGTAGCATTTTGCCCCCTCTAGGTATGCCACTGTAGCCTAAATGGATGAGCAAGATCAGAGTGGGACAGCAGTCAGCTCTTGAGAAAGCAGCAGGTTTCAGCTTTCATTGCACTGAGGCACTGAACCGATCACATGTATTAAGAGACACTCTGCACACACACTAGAGATCACTGCAATATAAATGAAATAATCTTTAAAACATTTTTCCAATGACAAAATAGCAAATTACAACCATTGCTGTAAAAACTGAAATTTCAGACATGCCTCAACTCACTTGGGCTGTAACCCTGTACACACTTTCATGGGAGTAAGTCCTCAAAGAAGCTTACTTCTGAGTAGTATGCCTGGCATTTCTAGCTAGGTAACACTGTCAGGGTAAGGATCCATATGATTTGGGTCGACACAAGTATGGGCTCAGAGAAATTTAGTTCTATCCCTTTCATAGTCACCATAAAGTAAAAATAAGAGCAGGCCTTTTATTTTCCATATTACAACCCCAGGAAAAAGAAAGCACTCGAGCATCAGGGCAGGCCACCGAGGGCCCAACCCTATCCAGCTTTCCAGTTCTGACGTAGCTGCAATGCAGCCCTGAGGTAAAGGAACAAACATTCCCTTACCTTGAGGAGGACTCCATGACTGCACCCCCACCGCAGGAAGCAGCGCGAAGCAGCGCGCATCCCATTGGTATGGCTGTATCAATGCTGGAAAGGTGGATAGGATTTGGCCCTTAATTAGCTCCTTTACTTGAACCCCCTAGCCTGGCTCTGGAGGAGGCAGAACAATCCCAACTGGTGGTGGTGGTGGTTGCCTATAGGAGGCAGACAGCTTATTTTCCTCTACTCCCCAGATTGTCTCCTGTTGTGAGTCCATAGCAAGCAAACTACTTCAGCTCCTCACTCCAGGATAGGAAGAAAAACTCTGCCTCCGCCCAGCCACCAATCAAGCCCCAACCTCCTGGGGCTTGAGTGGGACGGATCCTGAGAACACAAAGTTGAACCCTTCGGAGTAGCTTCCTGCGGTGGGGGGCAGAGGCACACGTCCCATTCCATCCATCCGTGGGATGATAGCACATGCGGTTGGAAGCCAGCACTCCATAAAGGGAAAACAAAAACCCTTCCTACGTTAGCGCCTTCCGTGACTGATGGGTTGTCCTACCAATCCTTGGTGCTGGATGCACATAAAAAGTGGATTAGCAATTCCAAAGCAAAACTAAAAATACTGGGTATTATTGGTTTATTAGGGCAGAAGGTACAGGATATTCCAGATGCATCCACTAGAGGGCAGCAACGGACGCAAAACTTACAGATTGGATCAGTGTCACAGGCAGTGACAGAGGAGGCAGGTGGAGGGGGGGCCTCAACAAATTAGTCCCGTACCCATACTGGACTGCTATGATAATTGAAAGGCACTTTTCAAACTCTCAGAATGCTTTTCTTCATCAATCAGCGTGTATTATAAAGAGTTCTAGTCCCCAGGGATTTTTGTTCAGGGTAAGAGCACTAATGTGAAATATCTTTCTTTCAGAATTGTAATCTATATATATAAAGAAGAGCATATGTATGTATGTGTGTATGTTTGTTCCACATATGCTCCGCAACGCCTGGACCGATTCGCGCCAAACTCGGCACGCGGGTGCCTTGGCCCCCCCGAGACCGTCGCTGCGTGGTTTTGGAATGGATCGCGCCCCCACGGGCGCGGGTACAAGCGAATTTGTGGTTCTCTATGGACGGCTATGGGCTGAACCCCAGCATTCCGAGGCTATGATGATGACATGATGAGATGCAAATGACATGCGGAATCTTCAGGCAGCAACTGAACTCTTGACAGTTAAAGACAAACAGCAGCCAATCGGATACAGGGCCAGGGAAATGTGTTCTGTGGAAATGTGGGCGGTCCCTGCTTAGCAGTTGACAGTTGGCACAAGGTGCTGTGGCTGTTGCTCTCTCTCTGAAAGTTTACTTTCACTGTGTAATGTAAGGCAATTGGGCAGGAGCAACCAAAGGCTACAAAGATGAAACAACAGCGTACACAGGAAACACC
Source organism: Lerista edwardsae (assembly GCA_029204185.1). NCBI lineage: Eukaryota > Metazoa > Chordata > Lepidosauria > Squamata > Scincidae > Lerista > Lerista edwardsae. The sequence continues at coordinate 39,005,855 of JAJKFI010000005.1, forward strand.
TGAGGGGAAAAAAAATGACTTGCAACGTTACGTCACAGAGCTGCTACATCTAGAGCAACAGAAACAGTACAACAGCGTCACAAACGGCTACAGGATATGAAACAGAGGGCTACTACATCTAGAGCAACAGAAACAGTACAGCAGCAGGGATGGGACATATAAACACCCGGGCACACATGTGAGTGGGGGGGGTCAGGGATGGGACATATAAATACCCGGGCACACATGTGAGTGGGGGGGCAGGGATGGGACATATAAACGGGCCATCTGTATGCCTGGTGAGTGGGGGGGATCAGTGATGGGACATATAAACACCCGGGCGCATATAGGTTTCCTGCAGGCAAACCAATACAGGGCCATCTGTATGCCTGGTGAGTGGCGGGGGGTCGGGGATGGCACGTATAAACACCCGGGTGAAGCCGGGTACATAAAAGCTAGTCTATATATATAAAGAAGAGCATATGTATGTATGTATGTATGTATGTATGTTCCACATAGGCTCTGCAACGCCCAGACCAATTCGCGCCAAACTTGGCACGCGGATGCCTTGACCCCCCCGAGACCGTCGCTGCGCAGTTTTGGAACGGATCGCACTCCCACGGGCACAGGTACAAGCGAATTTGTGGTTCTGTATGGGTGGCTATGGGCTGAGCCGCAGCATTCCAAGGCTATGATGATGTCATGATGAGATGCAAATGACATGCGGAATCTTCAGGCAGCAACTGAACTCTTGACAGTTGGAAGACAAACAGCAGGCAAACCGATACAGGGCCAGGGAAATGTGTTCTGTGGACATGTGGGCGGTCCCTACTTGGCAGTGGACAGTTGGCACAAGGTGCTGTGGCTGTTGCTCTCACTCTGAAAGTTTACTTTCACTGTATAACGTAAGGCAATTGGGCAGGAGCAACCAAAGGCTACAAAGATGAAACAACAGCGTACACAGGAAACACCTGAGGGGAAAAAACACGACTTGCAACGCTACGTCACAGAGCTGCTACATCTAGAGCAACAGAAACAGTACAGCAGCGTGACAAAAGACTAAACGATAAGAGAGACAGAACTGCTACATCTAGAGCAACACAAACAGTACAGCAGCGTCACAAACAACTACAGGATATGAAATAGAGGGCTACTACATCTAGAGCAACAGAAACAGTACAGCAGCAGGGATGGGACATATAAACACCCGGGCACACATGTGAGGGGGGGG
>JAJKFI010000005.1:39012064-39036117 GCA_029204185.1 Lerista edwardsae
TCATAATGTCCCGGTGGGTCCCGGTGGAAAAAAGGTTGAGAACCACTAATCTAGAGCAACAGAAACAGTACAGCAGCAGGGATGGGACATATAAACACCCGGGCACACATGTGAGTGGGGGGGGTCAGGGATGGGACATATAAACACCCGGGTACACGTGAGTGGGGGGGTCAGGGATGGGACATATAAACACCCAGGCACACATGTGAGGGGGGATCAGGGATGGGACATATAAACACCCGAGCACACATGTGAGTGGGGGGGCAGGGATGGGACATATAAACGGGCCATCTGTATGCCTGGTGAGTGGGGGGGGGGTCAGGGATGGCACCTATAAACACCCAGGCAAAGCCAGGTACATAAAAGCTAGTATATAGGATAAAGGTCACTTCCAGTAGTGTGGTGGTCAATTCTGAAGTCAATGCAGCCCACTATGACTATACAATAACAGCAACAAAGATCAACTTTAAATATCCTGGGAGTTTTTTCTACTCTTGCCAGGTACAGGAATGCCCTGGTATCCACTGGGGTTCCATTCCAGACTCTCCTATGGATTCCTGAAACAGTGGATACTGGGGGTGACTTTTTAAAGATGGGGGAACATCAGTGGTGTTGCTGCAACAAGGTAAAATAGATTTCTTTAATGGTAAAATAGATTTCTTGAACTTTGGCAGTTCAAGACCATGCGACAGAGTGAGCTCCCGTCGCTTGTCCCAGCTCCTGCCAACCTAGCAGTTCAAACTCACGCAAAAATGTGAGTAGACAAATAGGTACCACTTCAGTGGGAAGGTAACAGCGTTCCGTGCACCTTGGCATATAGTCATGCTGGCCACATGACCATGGAAACGTCCTCAGACAAACACCAGCTCTTTGGCTTAGAAATAGAGATGAGCACCGCCCCCTACAGTCGGTCACAACTAGACCAGTTGGCCATGGGGAAACCTTTACCTTTAACTTTGTAATAGGCATCCCACTACTCATGGTATCCATGGATAACTGAAACCCTGGATACCAAATCAGTGGATACTGGGGCAAGTCAATATTCCTATTTCAAAATGTATTGCATTTCATTTAAAGATCCAGCTTGTTTCATCCCAAAATCTTGGAGTGGGCTGTTGTTGTTCAGTCGCTAAGTCGTGTCCGACTCTTCGCGACCCCATGGACCACAGCATGCCAGGCCTCCCTGTCCTCCACTAGCTTCCAGAGTTTGCCCAATTTCATGTTCATCGCTTCGGTGACACTGTCTAACCATCTCATCCTCTGCCGCTCCCTTCTCCTTTTTGGAGTAGGCTACAAATGTATACAATCTAAAAAAATGGGGGATCTCAGATAAATATAAAAGATATGAGTGTTAGCGTCTACGTGTTTACTCAGAATTAAGTTCCATTGAACTCAATGGAATTAAGTTCCATTACATTGTGGTGAAAATCAAAAGGGATTGTGAAGAGCTCCAGAAGGATTTCTCCAAACTGGAGGAATGGGCACCAAAATGGCAGATGTGTTTCAATGTAGACAGTGCACATTGGGGCAAAAAAATCATAACTTCACATATTGGTTGTGTGTGACAGCTCAGGAGAGAGATCTTGGGATGTTGGCGGACAACTCAATGAAGGTTTTGACTCAGTGAGTGGCAGCGGTGAAGAAGGCCAATTCCATGCTTGGGGTAATTAAAAAAGGGGTTGAGAATAAAACAGCCAATATTATCATGCCATTGTACATATTGATGGTAAGGCCACATCTGGAGTACTGTGTACAATTCTGGTTGCAATATCTCAAAAAGGACATAGTGGAACTGGAAAAGGTGCAGAAGAGAACAACAAAAATGATTACTAGGCTGGGGCACCCCCCTTATGAGGAAAGGCTGCAGCATCTGGCGCTCCTCAGTCTAGAAAAAAGGCACCTGAGGGGGGGCATGGTTGAGAGCGCAATCCTAAACTAGAGTTAGGCCGGCATAAAATAAGCCTACAACGTTTGGTCAACACAAGGGCCACCATAAAACATGTTTGGACTACTCTCAGAGTCAGGGAGAATGGCTCACGTCTGTCTAAGACGTGAGTGGTTCAAGCATACTTTTCAGTGTCCCTTGTGCTGGCCAAACTTTGCTGGCTTATCTTATGCCGGCCTAACTCCAGTTTAGGATTGTGCCCGGAGACATACAAAATTATGCATGGAGTAGATGGAGAGATGTTTACCCTCTCTCACAACACCAGAACCAGAGGACATCCACTAAAATTGAGTGGTGAGAGTTAGACCAGATAAAAGGAAATATATTTTTTACCCAGCAGGTAATTAATCTGTGGAACTCCTTGCCACAGGAGGTGGTGATGGCATCTGGCCTAGGTGCCTTTAAAAGGGCATTGCAGATTTCTGGAGGAACATTACAGTTCTTTCTCTAAGACGTTTCCAGGCCTATGACATGAGTCATTGCCAGTTTGCCAGAAACCAAGTTGTCATTGACAAGAACGAATAGATCAAAGTTACTGAAAAAAATCCCCATGAGCAACATTATGTCATGAAATAAAAGGCAGATTTTGTATTTGCAAATATGCAAAGGGGCACAACTGGTATCCCAAAAGGGCACATGCGGCCTTAAGGCAGAAGGTTACCCACTTCTGGTCTAGATATTAATATGGATCCTTAAGCAAAATTCTCAGTTTGCGTCCAACTGAGCCTTATGTTTCTTCTCTGCTAGTCTTTTTTAAAAAATTCAAAGAGAACACCTGAGCACTCCTGCTGATGAAATCACAGCACCTGCTGCAGGAAAGGTCCAGGAACTCCACTTCCTTCTCCCCCCACCCACAACACCCCTGCATGTTAGCACCAATGACACTGAGAGCACAATGTAGAGCAGTGGTACTCAAACTTTTTAGACCTGGACTCACTTTTTTTGAATGGCACACGTGTCAGGACCCACTGAAAGTGATGTCACTAATCTGGAAGTGATACTGTGGCAGGAAGTGACATCATCAAGCAGGAAGTGATATCATTGTAACATAATAAAATGACACACCTGAAATGCAAACTGGCATTCTTGGACTGTACCAACTGTACAACCATGAAACATTCCTGACAGAAAGCAAGACTAGGACAAAAAATGATGTGAATGCACTGAACTAAAAACAAAATTTTAAAAAAACCGTCACTTGAAAATTCAAACTGTTTACACTCATGACAGGAAAATAACAAGAGTAAGGTCTGCAGTTTCCAAGATGGCTGCTCCCAGCTTTTTGCAACCCACCTGACATCAGGTCAAGACCCACCAAGTGGGTCCTGATCCACAGTTTGAATAACACTGATCTAGAATACTCATTAGGCTGGTGCACATTGCACTAGCCCAGGAGTGTCATGAATGTGCCGTAAAGTATGTTCACGACTTCTTGAAAGTGGACTAGGCTGACTTGGAGGCTTGTGCTGGCCCCGGAAGCCAAATCTGGACCCAGAGGAAGTATGTTCATGCTGGCTAATGTGGGAGTGGGTGGGTGGTGGGAGGGTGGAACAGAGGTGGGGGAAGGAACATTTTGGGCAGAGGAAGATGGACCAGGAGGCAGACTGGGCTCAGGAGGGGGTGGGACCTGCAGCAGCAGCGCAGTCAAGACCTTAACACTCACCCCTCCCAGGCACCCCTACATGGGCTGCTCCAATTTGCATCAGTGAAATCATTGGTGCAGATTTGAATAGCCCCATAGTGATGGCTGGGACATGACATGGGGTAAGGGTTAAAATATCCCCTTAGCCTAAGTTGCCCTGCAGATGGCACCTACCTTGCGCTGGATACAATGCAGGCAACTCAGCCTGCCTGTTCTAGTACCGGTTAGGATTGAGCTGCCCAAAATGTACTTGGGCCATCCTGTAAGCCATATTTAGATTGCTAAGCCGGATGTGAAGAGTCTCCAGGGTAGCGTTTTTGGAAATGTCACCTGTTCCATATGCAGGGGAAGCTAGACAGGCAGAGCCTTCTAGAGTTCTTAAAGATGTGGTAAGTGTTGTGTTGACAGAGGTAAGTGTTGATAAGTGACAACAGGTAAGTGTTGACAGAGGCCACCCAATCGACATTGCATACTTGGACTTTTAAAAAAGTCCCTGACAAAGTACCCATTGCAGTGTAAGCCTATGCATGTCTAGTCAGATGTCCCATTGTATTACAGGGTTTACTCCCAACGAATTGTATATAGGGATGGCAGCCTTAGCAATTATGGAATAAGAAAACAAGTCTCTCCTGTCTATGGGATTTCCAACGGCAGCTGGTGGGCCACTATGAGAAACAGGGACTAGTTGGGTGGTTGGCCTGATCCAGCTGAGCTCTTATGTTCTTAGACCCCTGCTAACTGGACAAGAGGCACTTTTTCCAGTGGTGTTCCTCTTATATTTAGCAGGGGGAGAGTAACTGTCCCTCTTCACCCCTGCACAGTCTTTCTAGTGGCTGTTGCTGGCGGTCTGCCTTTTTTTAGATTGTGAGCCCTTTTGGGACAGGGAGCCATTTATTATGACTATTTGCCTGTAAACCGCTTTGTGAACTTTGTGTTGACAAAGTACCTGTTGGTTGGTTGATTGATTGATTGATTGACCCAGAACAGACTTTAGAGATTTTGCAAGCCTGGAAATATGCACAGAGTGAACTTGAGGGTAAATTAAGGTGCATTATGAATATGGAGGTAATTCTCTGCCAGACTGAGTGTACAAGTCCATTGTGTTTTGTTCCCCTCCGGAATGTGGCCAAATGATCCCGAGTAAACACTGTTTTATATTTGCTCAGGAGATCTTCTTTGAAAGTGGAAACAAAAACAAGCTTCAGTGGAGCTGTGAATTTCCTGTGTGAACAAGCAGCTCCCTAGTCCAGCTACACTTAGGGCCCAATCCTATCCAAAGTTGCAGCACCAGTGCAGCCACAATGTAGCCCAGAGGTAAGGGAACAAATGTTCCCTTACCTTGAGGAGGCCTCAGTGACTGCTCCCCCGCTGCAGGATGCAGCACACACCCCATTGGCACAGTACAGCTGAATCAGTGCTGGAAAGTTGGATAGGATATGGCCTTAATATTCGCCACGCATACGGTAGCCCTGTTCAGCTTGCTGAGAATTCGTGTCGTCTTGAGACAGAGGTGAAGATCGCTGGACGAGGCCACGGCACAGCCAAACACACAGGACAGCAGGAGTTGCCCGCCGCCTTTTTGCTCCGTTTTAAATTCGGCCTGGGGACTAATTTCTCCTTCTCTTCCCCGCCTTAACTTCCAATAGGAGTTAGCCGCTAAACGGAGGAAAACAACGCAGCCAGGGCGGAGGTGGCAGCTCCTGCTTCCTTGTGTGTTTGCCTGCCCCCCACCCCCGTCCTATCTGCCCGAGAGGCTTTGAAACTCTCAGCAGCCAGAACTCCCTCCTCGGCCTTTTTCAGAGGTGAGCGTCATGTTTCGTCGGGCTCGCGACGCGATCAAAAGCATCGTTCCGCGAATGAAATCTCCGCTGCTCACGGAGCTTCATCGTTCCTAGTAAGCGCGTTTGCTGCAGCAGCTGCAGCACTACTTGGTTATCTACTCTGAAGCCATCCCGGCCGGTTCGCAATTTCTAATTAAAACGCCCACCACCCCAGGCTGGAGAACTTCTGCGGAGAGGCGTTGAGTTTCGCCTCCCAGCCTGACGCGCCATTCCTGAAATCTCCTCGGTCGGCACCTCAGTGCGGCCCAAGGTGGCCCCGCGAGAGCTCCGAGAGTCGCTTCGGGACGGTTCGTCAGCGCAAGACTTTCAGCGAGTGGCCTCGACCACTGGGGGCAGCCCAGAGCGCCGGGGAGGTACTGCGCGCCACTCCGCCAGCGAGTCCTTCCCACGGAGACGCCGTCGCTTCAGGCCCTTGGTCTTGCCAGGCGCCAGGACACGATCCGAAGGTGGCTGCTTCGAAAGCAAGTGGCACGGCCTTCTTCAATCCCTCGCCCTGGGCGGCGGAGCGGTGCCGCCATTAGCCAGGGCTGGCCGAGCCGGTCCTCAGCGCCAGGCACCATCCCTGGGACACGTGAACTCCCACGAAAGGAGGGGCCTTTGGAGCATGCGCAGAGTGCCTCGTTCGCACCTGTGAACAGTCGCAACCCGATAGTCCTAACGCAATCCGCGCTAAAATGCTTCCGGAGCCGGCCGCCCCTGAAGGAGCCCGAGAGAAGCGCCTTCCCGGGGCAAGTCTCTGGCCCAGCCAGGTCGCCCCTCCGAGAAGTAGCTCTCAGGCACTTCCCCCTTCCCTGCCGGCGCTCCTCGGATAAAGGGGGCTTCCCTCACCTGAGGAGCGACACACTCGCGAGCAGGACCCAGGCGCGCCCCTTCTCTTGCCCCTCGAGCTCCGCCACGCCGACTCTGCCATGCGGAAGGGGGCCGAGGCGAGGCAGCCCTCGGCGTGCTCACAAGGAAGCTCGCGCGGCGGGGCTTTCTTCCCAGCCCACCCGCCGGGACGCGCAGGCCATGCGTGATCCTGCTCTGCTGCCCCGCCGCGTCTCGGTGGAAACTATCTATTGACTTCGATTTCCGCCGCTGCCCTCAGGCCGGTCCCCTCCCGGCAAGTCCGGTTCCCAGCCACTTGCCTGAATAGAAGTTGAGAAGCTCCCGCCGACGGTCCTGGCCTGACTGAGGCGCCCGACGAGGCTCTTCTCCTCCGGTCACCTGAGCGGGGCAGCCGCCCTCGCTGGCTTCTCCAGCGGCGACGGTGTCGCCCTGTGCAAGCCGCCGCCGCGCCCGCCTCCAATGGAGCGCCTCTCCCCCCAGGCGGCCGGCACTCCCGCCTTCCTCCCCATCACCCTGAGCTGACTTTGGGAGGGAGGGAACCAAGCTCAGGCGCTGCCGTGGCCGAGAGGAGCCCGCCCCGACGGCCCACGCGAGGAGGAACTGCTCCCGACGGGAACCACCCACTGGAGCCTTCCCTCTCCGGCCCGACTCACGCTGGGGATTTCCTCGCCGCCCCTGAGCGGGCACGTCTGAAGCAGACCCCTAAAGGGGGCGGGAGGCGTGCTGGGTGGACCGGGGGCGGGTGAATCGCCAACGCGGGGATCATTCGTGTGAATGCGATGATCAGACCCAAGCGGTTAAGAAAAGGGGCAGCTAACTCAATGCAGCCTGGCTCATTCCGCCATTCAGAGGAATCCCAGGAGGCCGGGATCCCAGGGGGCTTGTCAGCGCAGCCCTGCAAATGCTGACTGCTTGCGGTGGTGGTGTTATGTGGCTTCACCCCCCTCAGCAGTTTATCTGAAATTATCTTACGACTCGCACAGCCACATACTGTATGCGACTTGATGTTTGACGTGCGATTGTGAATGTCAAGCCTGCGAACAATTTCCACTGAAATAAATTCAGATTATATGATATATTTTTGTGACATTTGGAGCACAATAATGTGCTTGTCTACTTAGAAGCAAGTCCCATTGTCGTCAGTGGGGCTTACTTTCAAGGAAAGTGTGCATAGGCTTTCAACCTTAGTACTGTGTGAATGATGACTCATTCACACTGCAGGCACCAAGTGATTGACTTGGCACCAAGTCCAATCCTAGCCCACTTTCCCCTGCCAATGCAGCTTTGAGGTAAGGAGAGAATTGTCCTCTTACCTTCAGGAGTCCTCTGCGACTGCCCCCCCAACCGCAGAATGCAGTACACATCCCATTAATATGGTGGCATTGGTGCTGGAAAGTGGGTTAGGATTGGGCTGTAAGTTTCAGCCCTACTGGTTTGACTTTTTCAGCCACGCTGTGGTGTTCCGCATGGAATGGGATTGTGTGAACCCCCAAATTGGCTTTTCCACAGATTCTCCAAGCACAGTGGTTACTTTATGTTATTCTGATCCAGTATGCAGAATTGTGATAGCCTGGCTGCTAACACACTGGATCCTTCCTATAACTCAGTTTCACTTTTGAGTGATTAATTTCTAAACTGGGAGCAGGGCTGGCCCAATGCAAGGCGTCCTGACATGTGAGAAGACCTGCCCAGTACTGCCCCTGTTACCTGATGATGTACCAGCCTCTGCTCCTTCCGCCCTCCAATTTTCTACCGCCACCATTTCCTTCCCTCCGTGTCTTCTTCCTCTCTCTGCTTCCTCTTTTCCAATCTAAGAGGTGGAAAATGAAGGAAGAACAATGGAGGCAAATAGGTGGATGAAGATGGGCACCCCATGCCAATCTGCTAGCTGAGGCGGCTGCTTTAGTTGACCTCATGGATCAGCCAGTCATGACTGAGAGTTATTAAAGTACAAGCCCAGAGGCCTGAAAGCTCTGCGGACCAGCCCCAGGAATGGGTAGAATGACTCAGAGGTGATGAAAATGCATTGCATTTACATCATCGGAGATATTCACTTTGTTGTTACTTCAGGTGAAGTAGCAACAAAGAAGGCCAACCCACTGCCATTAAAACAAGTTCAGAGAGGAAGACCTATAAAACCCAGGACATTAGGTGAGCTAAAAGGAATAAAGCTTAATGAGTTGGATAGGGTGGCAGGGAGGCCTCTGAGTCACTCCTCTGACATTCCCCAAGGAAGTTAGTATAGACCAGTGATTCTCATACTTTTTGGTCTCTGGTGCCCGTTACATCCTAAATGTAGGATGAGGATGTTTCATCCTTGGGGAGCTTTCCATGAGGTCACTTTCCTTGGGGAGCCCTGCCGGCGCATGTACAGAGTCTCAGGGAACCCCAGAGCATTGGCACCTGCATGAAGTGGCCCAGTGCCAAGCAGATGGCTGCCAGTTATGGTATGCTCATGCAGCCCTTGGAGGGGTCTCTGGGAGTAGCAATGCCCCTAGAAGCACACTTTGAGAAACACTGCTATGTGGACCGTCTTTTTTGATTGGTTTAATGCTCATTCCAGCCATCAGTTGCCTCAAGGTACCAACCCCTTGTCACCACTTTGCCCAGACTGAGGAGCCGTCAGTTATATAGAACAAGCCAGCCAAGCTCCCTTTTTGGTGGTTCAAGGTCACTGAGACTGAAGAGCTGCAGTACTGGCCTTATATTGGTAATGCTGCAGCTCAGCTGTCATTGGGCTGAAGACTCCCTCTGTCTGAGTGCTGCATCAGTGGCAGAAGGAGTAACGTACCTGCACTCCTGGCTTGAAGCTCCTGGTTAATTATAGAAGCATACCAAAAGCATTGGTTATATTTGTTACATCTTGTCAGGGCTGTCAACGTTGAAAACCAACTCTTTGAAATCTGCCAGTAGCTCTTATTAGGTTGGAAATGGTTTTACATACTGGTGATAAGATGGATCTCAAGCTGATATCTGTATTGGTCTTTTGTGCAAACTCATAAGTCTTTTCATTCAGTGCCAGTAACATTCTACCTCTGGAGCAGGGTGGAGTCTCTTTGCACTGGCATACACTGGCACCAAGCATCAAACATTGCCATGATAGGGCAAGGGCTACCCCAAAAAATGTGTTAAGATGTAGCTGCTTCTGGGATTGGGCTCTGCTACAGTCGACTTCCAATTACTCGGCCAAACTAGGTGAAAAATAATCCCATCTCCAGTCATTACGTAAAATGTTTGTGGCAAACTTGTAGATTAAACCCTGTGCTACATTCTGTGCTTGGTGACTGGAGGAAAGCAAAGGCACATAAAAGGCACTTATGCTCTCAAGAAAGCTGATCATTAGAACTATGAATGGGCTCAAAGCCTTTCATTGTCTGAAGGAAATTCAACCAACTCTGACCTGCCCTCTAAACAGACACACTCAGGTTGTCTGTGTGTTGCAGTTTCAGTGGGAAGAGGCCATTTCTCTTGCAGCACTCTGTGTGTGGGCTGAGGAGCTGGACTTGGTGAGATTGCCAGTTTCCCCCCACAAGAGTCTAAACAGTGAAGCTATAGGAAGGCCTGGATCCTGGCTTCTAGCAGTAACTGCTGAAGGAAAGAAAACCATCTTTCTGCTATGGGAGCTGCAGAACTTTAAGAAATGTGGCAGCGTATTACTGCCTCCTTGTTTCTCTTTGATCCTTTAATCAATTTTGGCATCAGCTTCATTTTCTGCCAGTAATTTTCCAGGAAAGATGTCCTTACAATTCCTACAGCACTAAGGGCACAATCCTAACCAACTTTCCTGCACCGGAGTAAGGGCAATGCAGCTCTGAGGCTGCACAAATGTTCCCTTACCTTTCGGAGGCCTCTGTGACTACTACTCCACTGCAGGCTGCAGCACATGCCCCACTGGCACAGCAATGCTGGAAAGTTGGTTAGGATTGCGCCAGTAGTGTCATTCAGTAATAGAGTGCCGGAACGCTAGGCGGGACTTACCCCGTGATTGGCAGGGAGCCCATGACGCGTCGCTGCCTGCCGTTCTGCCGCGGGGGCTTCTTCCGGGTTGCGCGCCCCTCCGCGGCTCTCTGCAGCACCTAGCACGCCCCCCCAGGCAAGTGGGCACCCCCTCCGAGGCCAGGGGTGCCCGCGCGGGGCTCGGAAAGACAGCGACGCGTCAGAATCCCGCAGCCCATCAGGCGGTAAGTCCCGCCCAGCGTTCCGGCACTCTATTACTGAATGACACTACTGGATTGCGCCCTAACTTAAACTACCACTCTGAACTTAAGATGTGCAGCCTGGCCCTGTGCACATTTACTCAGAAAGAAGTCCAACTAAATGCTACAGGACTTGTTCCCAAGTATGTAGGCATAGTATTGGAGCCTTAGCTTCATTTCAATGTGTGTTACACTTTCCTTTTTTATGTAAAAGAAGCATTTACCAAAACAAATTGATCCAGCACTGGAGCGAAGCACCCTGGATAGGTGCTGGAGGAAAGGACCTTGGGTAGGTGTTGGAGGAGGGTACCAGGTAGGTGCTGGATGGATTGGGATTGTTCTGATGGAGTGCTGGCTGGACTGCCTGCCTGAAGGACTGGTGGACTGGCTAAAGGAAGGACTGGCTAAGATAAGGTTATTGTGGGGAATAACCATTGGGAATTGTTGTATGTCTGCCACGCCCCTGGAGCCACCAAGTGGAGGAGGCAGTTATGGCTTGGGCAAGCTGACTGCCTATTGTTTGGTGGTGGGGTTTGTTGGTGCTAGACTTAGAGTAGTTTGGAGCTAAGCCAGTGATGAGGGCAGTCTGGAGGAGGCTGGCCAGCCGGTGATCCCAAGCAAAGCTGCTGGAAGAGAGGAGGCCCAGTGGGTGACCGAACCCCCTCCCTCTTGCCTATCTCTGAGGCCGCTCTGGGGGGGGATACTAATTAGCCTACTTTGGGCATTGGGGCCCTTGGGAAGGTCCAGCAGGGAATTTGGCAGAACAGATATATAATATTGATATAAAGTCACAGTGCAGCTGCAGTAATAATAAACTGTGTAGTGGTTTTTGAGACTTCTAACATATATTATCATGATGGAATCATTACAACAACCCTGTAAGTTAAGTAATATAAATATGGTTTCCAAATTACCACCAGAGGCTTGAGGCTCAGAGAGTGGCTTGCCTAAGGCCCTCTGGAGAGCTCATGTCATGTCAGAGGCAAGATTTGAATTAGGAAAGTGCTGATTTGTAGCTCAATCACTTTTAGAGCTGAATCCTAACCTGGAGTTAGGCAGGCACAGTTAGGCCAGCAACGTTTGGCTGGCACAAGGGACACCATGAACAGCATTTAGACCACTCTTGGAGTCAGGGAGGATGGTGCACATCTGTGTGCTGGCCTCTCTGAGACTGAGAGTGGTCCAAACATACTTTATGTTTGTGCTGGCCAAACTCTGCTGGCCTGTGCCAGCCTAACTCCAGGTTAGGATTGTGCCCTTAGCCACTTACTGGTTAAGGGGGGCAACGTGTTAAATACCATTGATATCAATCAACAGGTACTTATATACCACTTTTCAACACGAAGTTCACAAAGTGGTTTACAGGCAAATTGTAATAATAACATTAAATGGCTCCCTGTCCCAAAGGGCTCACAATCTAAAACAAAAAGGCAGACCACCAGCAACAGCCATTAGAAAGACTGTGCAGGGGTGAAGAGAGACAATTTCTCTCCCCTTGCTAAATATAAGAGGAACACCCCTTGAAAAAGTGCCTCTTGCCCAGTTAGCAGGGGTAAATATCTTACTTGACTTCTTCAAGCTCAGGTATTACTTTGCATCACTGTGGCTGGAGGCTATTCCATCTTGCCATTTAATGCAAACAAGGTGTTGCTGAGGGCTATGTGTTTGTGGGGCCCAACATTTTCATTTGTATCTGAAAGCAGTCACAGGTTGACTCATAGCATAGTCCTGGTTCTGGAGACAAAGACTTAACCTGTTTGCCTGTGCTGTTTTCTTAATCCAAATTTCCACACAGACCACTATAAGCCCTAAAATGGAAACCACACAGGTACCTATATCCTTATCTTTTGTCTTTTGTTTGTTTTCTGCTGGCAGATTAAGAGCAGGGAAGTTCAGGGCAAATGACACATTAGACAAGGGGTGGCCAAACTTCCAACTTGGGAGCCACATGCAGCTCTTTAACATACAATAGAAGCATGCCCCTCTGTCTGCTGGGGTTCTGTTCCCAACCCCACTGTGGATACATGAAACTGTGGATGCCTTTTAAAGATTAGTGGTTTTGCTGTAACAAGTAAAAAAAAGATATGTCATGTTGCCTTAACTTTTTAATAGGTGTCCCAGTATCTGTAACATTGTACAGGAGTGTAAAGAACTTCCCAGTCATGGTAGAATTACCTCAAGGAAGCTCAGGCTCTTAACTTTACCGTAGACTCCTGACTTCCAATTCCACTCGTGTCTTGTAACATGAGTACAGTGAACCACAGGCACGTGAACACTGCAAACTCACCACCAACTCTCTCAACTCACAGTCTACGAAGAGCTCTTGCGCTTGAGAGAAGTTGGCCACCAGTGTCTCAACCGCACAGACTGCACAGAGCTCTGTGCTTGAGAAGACGCTGGCAACTAGGCTGCTTCAGAACAACCCCTTTGGAACTCTCCCTCACCTGAGAAGCAGGGGTTTTCTAAGCACTCAGCCTGAATAACAAAAGGGGAAGAAATTTCCTTTGCAGGTTTCATGGGAAAGCATCCCACTGAACTTATCCACTACTCTCAAGGATTACCTTTTACCCCCCTTAAGACTTTGTACTCACCAAACCAATAAATAGCATTAAAGCTCTTTATTGAAAGAAACATAAGACTCAACTTGATTATATAGCCAACAGGCAAAAGTGAGATTAAACACATAACATTAAAATAACAAACAATAACTTGTCTAGATCTTAAAACATGCTTAACTTGAAATAAAATTCTTAGCTAAATGGTTTACCATTGCACTATCTTCAGGCACAGTCTTCAGGTAATTCATTAGCATTCTGGTTTCCCATTATGCATAAAAACAGCCCAAGAAGAGACTGACAACAACTGCTCTTTTGCTCTGATTCTTATAGTAATTTTGAGCCACAGGTTTTCCCACTAAAGTTAATTGCTCTTTGTTCTGCATAGTAACACGGGAAAACTAACTTCTTGTAATTTACAGCTGGGTTAGAATCTCAAAGACAAGCCATCTGGGACCAGGCTATCCCCTGAACTGACTTCTCCCATCCTCCCTCAAAGCTCACACCAGTCTACTGATAAGCTGTAAGCACCAAATGGTTATCACCTTCAAATTTAGCTAATTTACTTTAGCTCACAGTTCTTACAGTTCAGCCTCCTACTTCTAAAAGGGCATCAGACCTGCTCACAAAACAATGGCTTCTTTTTTTTTCCAGGCCTAGGCTATTACATTAAAGTTGACAAACAGAATCCCTGATTCTTTACGGGAGGAGGCAGCAACTAGAAATGCTGCCTAGAAAAGAGAAAGAAATGCAAGAAGGCAAAGTGGCTGTCTGACGAGGCTTTACAAATAACTGAGGAAAGAAGGGAAACAAAAAGCAAGGGAGAAAGGGAAAGAAGACATACCCAACTGACTGCAGATTTCCAGAGAACAGCAAGGAGAGAAAGGAAGGCCTTCCTAAATGAGCAATGCCAAGAAATAGAGGAAAACAATAGGACGGGCAAGATTAGAAATCTTTTCAAGAAAATTGGTGATATCAAAGGACAATTTTGTGCTAAGGTAGGCACAATAAAGGACAAGAATGGCAAGGACCTAACAGAAGCAGATGAGATTAAGAAGAGGTGGCAAGAATACACAGAGGAACTATATAAGGCAGATCTGAATGTTCCTGATAACCACAATGTTGCATCACTGAGCTCAAAACCTGACATCCTGCAATGTGAAGTCAAGTGGGCTTTAGGAAGCATCACTAACAACAAAGCTAGTGGAGGTGACAATATTCCAGCTGAGTTACTCAAAATCCTAAAAGATGATGGTGTCAAAGTGCTGCACTCCATATGCCAGCAAATTTGGAAAACCCAGCAGTGGCCACAAGACTGGAAAAGATCAGTTTACATTCCAATCCCAAAGAAGGGCAATGCCAAAGATTGTTCAAACTACTGCACCATTGCACTCATTTCACATGCTAGCAAGGTTATGCTCAAAATCCTACAAGCTAGGCTTCAGCAATATGTGAATCGAGAACTACCAGAAGTGCAAGCTGGTTTCCGAAGAGGCAGAGGAACTAGAGATCAAACTGCCAACATTTGCTGGATCATGGAGAAAGCAAGAGAGTTCCAGAAAAACATCTACTTCTGCTTCTTTGATTACTTCATTTGATTGTGTGGATCACCACAAACTGTGGCAAGTTCTTGATGGGAGTACCAGACCATCTTATCTGTCTTCTGAGAAACCTGTATGAGGGTCAGGAAGCAACCGTTAGAACCAAACATGGAACAACCGATTGGTTTCAAATTGGAAAAGGGGTATGACAAGGCTGTATACTGTCACCCTGCTTATTTAACTTATATGCAGAGTACATCATGAGATGTACTGGGTGATTCACAAGCTGGAATCAAGATTGCTGGGAGAAATATCAACAACCTCAGACATGCAGACGATACCACTCTAATGGCAGAAAATGAGGAAGACCTAAAGAACCTTCTGATGAGGGTGAAAGAGGAAAGTGCCAAAATTGGCTTGAAGCTCAACATTAAAAAAAACTAAGATCATGGCAACCACTCCCTGGCAAACAGAAGGGGAAGAAATGGAAGCAGTGACAGACTTTATTTTCCTGGGCTCCAAGATCACCACAGATGGTGATTGTAGCTATGAAATTAAAAGACATTTACTTCTTGGGAGGAAAGCTATGGCGAACCTAGACAACTTAATAAAAAGCCAAGACACCACCCTGCCAACAAAGGTTCGCGTAGTCAAAGCGATGGTTTTCCCAGTAGTCATGTATGGCTGTGAGAGCTGGACCATAAGAAAGGCAGAGCGGCGAAGAATAGATGCTTTTGAATTATGGTGGTGGAGAAGACTCTTGAGAGTCCCCTGGACTGCAAGGAGATCCAATTGGGCAATCCTCCAGGAAGTCAAGCCTGATTGCTCCCTGGAAGGACAAATCCTGAAGCTCAAGCTCCAATACTTTGGCCACCTCATGAGAAGAGAAGACTCTTTAGAAAAGACCCTCATGCTGGGAAAGATTGAAGGCAAAAGGAGAAGGGGGCGGCAGAGGATGAGATGGTTAGATAGTGTCACTGAAGCAATGAATATGAAATTGGGCGAACTCTGGAAGCTAGTGGAGGACAGGGAGGCCTGTGGGGTCGCAAAGGAGGCGGACACAACTTAGCGACTGAACAACAGCAGTATCCACAGTATCCATGAATAACTGAAACCGTGGATATTGAATCAATGGATACCGGGGTACACCTGTATCACAAAAGTCTCATGGAAGTATGTTGGCTGAGCTCTTTTTGCATCACATTTAATATAAAAGGTAAATACATTTTCAAGCTTGATAATTATTTACTGGACATAAATTGAGTGTCCCCTGGATTAAAATGTAAGTTTAATGTTCATGGTGAGTAAGAGCCCAATCCTACTTCCCTTACCATGGGTGGTACACTTGTACAGCCCGTGCAAGTGTCATGCAAGGTGCCACAAAGTACCAAGTCCAATGCCAGCTGTAAGCCATTACTGCCAGCGCTGGGGTGGCACCATGGCATCACCAGCCAGGCCTGCCCTGGAAGGAGCACCGCTCGCCAGCATGCAGTGAGTTCTCCGGCTATGCAGCCTTTGGGGGTGGTGCAGGAGGGTGTTCCAGGGTGGGGGAGGATCTATGGCATAAAGGGAAAGGAATTAATACCCCCTCCCCACACAACATGGTCCATCCTGATCAAACCCTCTCCCCTCTCCTGCCGCCGTTATTTATCTGAAAACAAACAAAAGCTGTGGAACCACTTAATGCAACAAGGAATTGGCACACACAGGGAAGATCTAACTCCATCCAGTCTTGCTCCTCCAATTTAACTTGAAGCCATATTATGTGCCTACTTTTAGGTAAAACTGAAAAGTTTGGGGATCTGATAATGGATCTCCTATATCAACTGTTTGGAGTGGTTTGACCTTCAGTTCGTCTTGTGAATCCATCATCTCCCCTTGGCTGTGATTACCTAACAGAGAGATCCTGCCAAGCCCAATTACTCCCTCTGCTTAAGTATTGTCTGCCTCTCCTTAAGCCTGTAGAATGCAGCTGACACGCAGTACTGTAAGTAGTAATCTGCCTGCGGCAGGGGCAGGCTCTCTATTTTGCACCCACCAGAAACTGGCACAAAGGCAAGTTAAGAACTGTTTTGAACCTTGGGAGAATACTTCTGTTGAAGAATCAAATTCCAAGTGCTCCAATAGATTGGTTCTACTCAGAAAAAGTCTACAAGTTTTCAGTTGTCACATGTTGTGATCATTTAGCTCCCCTTGTTCCGGCTTCCCCCGCCCTCCCAAAAAATCTGGGAATGAGTGGTGAAACTGCCTTAGGCTAAGACTGCTGGTTTACAGTATTAGGTTGCAGGTGCAGCTAACAGGAAGCTGCATCAGTGCTGTTCTGCTTGACCTACTGCTCACATTAAAAATGCAATCCTAACGTGGAGTTAGGCTGGCACAATTAGGTCAGCAAAGTTTGGCCAGCACAAGGGACACCGTAAAGCATGTTTGGACCACTCTCTGAGTCAGAGAGGCCAGCACACAGATGTGCACCATCCTCCCTGATTCAGAGTGGTCCAAACACACGTTATGGTGATGCTTGTGCCAGCCGAACTTTGCTGGCCCAACTCTGCCAGCCTAACTCCAGGTTAGGATTGCACCCTAAGTGTCTGACCAAGCTGATATCTGGTCAGTTGTCCTGGAAATGTATGCCATGTAACTGTAGTTTAAAAATTGTCCACATGTCGTCTGATGTTTTTTTTGCTTTACATCCCTCTCCAGGTTGTGCCCTTGTGCCCCTATTTCTCCATCCTAGGTAGAATACAGCTGACACATTTTGCAATGCCTCACCAAGGACTGAAGACTTCTGGTTTGACACAAAGGGAGTCAACCTCCCTAGTGATCCTAGCCTAAGGCAACGGCCATTGATTAGGCTGAAATGCATTGCTGGGCGATTGTCATGTTTCAGATGGGTCGAATTTCTACTCTCCTCCCTAATGTGAAACTTATTGTCTCAAAAGTAAGTGTGTGCGTGCGCGTGTACATGCGCACACGCATACGTGCGCACACATGTACACACACACGTCCCCTCTCCTGGGGGAGGCTGCCCACAACTCTGTAAAGAAGGGTATGTGCTGTGCAAACTCAACCATATAGTAGAAAGGGCATGACTGGATTGCCACTAGACAGGAAAAATGAACAAGAAGTTGAGTGGGATGTACTAAACCTTTCTAGTTCTTCATTCAAAAACATATTTATTTATTTATTTGCTGAGTAGTATTTTTGTGTTCTGGGCTTAGAGTACAATCCTAACTTGGAGTTAGGCCGACATAGTTAGGCCAGCAAAGTTTGATCAGCACAAGGGACACTGTATTGTAAAGTGCGTTTGGACCACTCTCAGAGCGCAATCCTAACCTGGAGTTAGGCTGGCACAGTTAGGCCAGCAAAGTTTGTCTGGCTCAGGGGACACTGTAAAGTATGTTTGGACCACTCTCGGAGACAAAGAGGCCAGCAAACAGACGTGACCCATCCTCCCTGACTCCTAGAATAGTCCAGACATGTTTTATGTTGGCCCTTGTGCTGGCCAAACTTTGCTGGCTTCGCTTATGCCGGCCTAACTCCAGGTTAGGATTGCGCCCTTAGTCTGGCCACTAGCAAACATGCCTTTGATCAGACAGCTGTGTGAGCCTGACTTGGAAGAGTCTTTGGAAGCTTCAGTTGGTTCACCACGTGATAGTCCATCTTTTGGTGGAAGTCAGGTAGAGGGAACATATGACACCTGTGCTCAAAGGTCTGCTTGATCTTGTGCCAATTAGTTTCCAGTCACAATTTGACTTTCATCATTTGTTTTTTTAAAGCCCATGGGTTCCGGATGTCTCAGGGCCCAATCCCAACCAATGTTCCAGCACTAACATAGCTGTGCCAATGGGGCATGTTCTGCATCCTGGAATAGTAGTCACAGAGGCCTCCTCAAGGTAAGGGAAGGTTTGTTCCCTTGTCTCAGGACTGCATAGCCTTTACCCTGGTGCTGGAAAGTTGGTTATGATTGTGCCCTCAGAAGTCCAGAACGAACTCTGCCCATGCACTTAGGTCACTAGACTAGGTCTGCTTCAAGTGACAGGTGCTAGATTGTCTCTGGTTGGCACAAGTGGCAAAGCATGCTTCATCCTGGCATCCTCATTTCTGAACTCCCTCCCTAGAGCAAGCTCACGTGCCTTTGGTTTCAGAGGTCAAGTATGGCCGTATTGTTCCAGCAATATTAGGTGTGAATATTATTCCCGCCCCCCCACTTAATTCTTTTATGAGCCTGATAGCCATTCTTGTGCTGTTTATTTTTAACTAATGTTATCGTATTGATAAGAGTTGATAGTTGTTTTTAATTGTTGTTGGCCACCCCCAAGCTTTCTAATCCAAAGCATGCCAGAGGATACCTATTGATTGAATCAGTCACTCCAGTGATAGCATTATCAGGCGGAAGTCTGAGAGTCAGGAGAGCTGTTTCGGATTCCAAATGCATATTTGTGGCAACTGGAAGGCTCCTTCTGACTGACATTTTCTACACGGGGGGCCTAGGATTCCACAGGCCACCTGGACCTTTAATTTATGTTCCTTTGCCAGTGGCCATCCAGGTCTGCCCCGCCATGCCAAGCACAATTACAGTACCTGGTTGCTTGCCATCAGCTCAAGTTCTGATCGTGGCATGAAAATACTGACTGCAAAGCTTCAGTTTTGATGAAAACGTTGATAGCATTGTTCAAAGTTACTGGCAGAAACAACTGAACGCCAGAAAGCCGGGGCCAGAAACCGGTTGGCAACAGTCTTGCTCAGGAGGATGGTTGCTGTTCTCCAGTGAAAGCCTGTCACATTCAAGCACTTCCTGTATTTTTCTCCGCCTCAGGAATACCAAGCAGAAATAACTTGTAATCCTTATCTAACCAGGGCCTTGTGTGAAGCCTCCTGTTATCCCCTGGCATGTGTGTTTGTGCCATTTTGTAGCACTGTCAAATTATTACTTGACTTATCCTCTTAGGGCACAATCCTAACCTGGAATTATGCACGCACAGTTAGGCCAGCAAAGTTTGGCCGGCACAAGGGCCACCATAAAGCGCATGTGGACATTTTGGAGTCAGGGAGGATGATGCAGGTCTGTGTGCTGGCCTCTGACTCCAAAATGTCCACATGCGCTTTATGGTGGCCCTTGTGCCGGCCAAACTTTGCTGGCCTAACTGTGCGTGCATAATTCCAGGTTAGGATTGCACCCTCAATCTCCTTTCCCAGCTATAACTAAACTTCAAGTACATGGAGCGGCATTTCTCCATGATCTTTTCTCCCTGCTCAGGTCTCTCTCCCTGTTGTTATTTGTTTATTTCTGTAAGCTCCTTGGGAGCAGAGACCTGTCTATATTCCCATTGTAATTCTGTTAAGGCACTGTGGACACTAATGGGGTGGTGGTAAAAACAACAATCAGTACTACTACCATGAATAGATTGACACATATGTTCTGATGTTGACTGAATGAAGATTTACATTCTCTTTTCAAAGGTTCTTGTAGCTGCTCCTGAGCAATGTGATTAAAACTCAAAAAACAAATCAAGAATGTTGTGACACATCAATTTGTGGTGGCACGTGCTATGGTAAAGTTATAGTCCACTTGCTCAGCATCTGATGAAGTGGGCTACAGCCCATGACAGCTTAGGCTTCAACAAATTGGATGAATTTTAGGGTGCTACAGGATACTTCATCTATAGCAGTGATGGCGAACCTATGACATGCTTGTCAAAGGTGACACACCACAGTGTTTGGGGTGACACACAACACCTGACAGAAATAGTTTATTTTACTCATTTTTTTCATTATTTTTTTTTGCAATTATTTGATCTTTCTTTATAAAATACATAGCACCACACATGATTGGACTGTATTTTTTTGTTTAAATAAATGAATATAATGAACTGTTTCTCTTCTGGTTGCGAGGAGAGTTGACAGGCCAGCAAAGTCAAGGTAAGCATTTTCCAAAGTTTTGACACACCGAGTCCAAAAAGTTTGCCATCTCTGATCTATAGCAACAGATGGAACACAGGTTGCCCCTCAGAAAACAAGTCTGAGGCATTCAGCTACGAGCAGCACAATGACATACCTGCTCCCCCTGCTGGTAGAAATGTGAATGTCGGGCAGAAGCCATCCAAGGTTCTCAGGTAATAAAAGGTGTCAGGTTCAGGCCTACCTGGAAGTCATAACTTCTGACTCAGATTAACACTGATTGTGCTTGCTTCATAGTGAAAGCCTGTTTCTAGTCAAAGGCACCCTGTTCCAGAGCTGAGCACTGAAAATATGTCCCAGGACAAACCCAGTAATTAATTCTTTTGCACATGTCAGTTTATGTGATGAGTGCAAATTAGAGCTTTCCTCTGTCTTGTCCAGCACTGCACGGACTGAGCATAAAAAAGAATCATGTGGCAGAAAAGCTGCTGTGCTGATTACCTAGAATTAACTATGAGAGCCAATTCTAAGAGCCAATTCAAATACGCGATCACATGTGCCATACGTTTTCTCAGGAATGCAAGAGAGGGACTCTTTCTTTGAAACTACCTAAAACCAAGATCCTCCCCATGTGGTAGATTAAAAGCAGCCTGTGTGTGTGTATGTGATGTTGATTAGGACTGTGATGCAATCGGCACCACACCCAGTGGTGCACTTCATTGTGGGAGTAAAGTTTAACCCTTTGCCCTGCAGTGATTCCACAACAGAAAAACACACAGACATACCTGAAGCTGCTATTGACCACTGGAGGAAAAACACATAATTTTCCCCATGTGATTCTAATAGCTTGGGGAGGGGGAGTGGCATGAGGGGCAAAGGTTTTTACCCTTCTCCACAGCAGCACCAGTCCAAATTGTCCAGGCTGCTTTTGGGGGGGGGGTAGTAAGACATACAGTTTCAGTCTCAGCTTTCTCAGCCTGCAACACCTAGTTTGGCCTTCATACATCAAGGAAGACTACAGGTGGCTTCTCATAATATTGCCCCCTAGTGTAGACTTTGAAAACACCTCTGCATGATTGTAACATCTACACATAGTTAACTGGTATGTATGTCCAATTCCACACTAAGTGGCTCATCATGTGGTGTTTTAAATACCCTCTGTGAGGCATCCATTCTCTGAGGAGCGGTCAGAATGCTATTTCCACCATACTTCAAGAGTGGTCACATTTCCTCTCTCCCCCCACCCCCTTCTGACAAGTTGTAGATGCATCCAGAGCAGACACATTCTGGCAGATTCTGTAGTGAAATTGTTACTACCTTTTGTCTAGGTGGGCAACTCGATTTTTGCTGTCACGGTGGTAAGCTGATAGCTGACAAGAAAAATGTACTGAGCCCTATGATGACTATAACTGAGCAACACAAGTGTGTTTACTCCTGAGTAGGCCACTGTGCCTCAGTCCACTGTGAAGGGGAATGCAAGGCCAACAAAATGGTCCTGATCCAATGCATGTGGAGCTCAATAAATGCTCCAGAAGAAGGCAATCTCACTCTCCCCCCCCCCCAAATAGTAAAAAGGATAAAAACAGAAGCTGGAGTTCTGGTAAAGTGAAACTCTTTTTTTTAAGCTAGGTGGGTCATAAGAAGAAAAGCCTCACTGAATCAGGCCAAGGGCCCATCTAGCCCAGCTTCCTGTATCTCACAATGGCCCACCAGATGCCTCAGAGAGTAAATACTTGTATCTAGCTGCCATTCCCCTGCACCTGGTATTCTGAATCCTGGGTCCTGATAGAATTTTAAAAAGTGGGTCCTGGTGCCAAAAAGTTTGGGAACCACTGCTCTACAGTAGGATAACTTTTAAATTGCTCAGAAGGACTTGGCAAGTGCAGAAGTCAAGCTATTTAAGGTGAACTGCTCCAATCTGTCATCATCCTCAGTCATTCCTTTGCATCATCTCATCTCCCACCGCTGCCATACAACCTGCAGTAGATTTTCTTTTGCTTCTGTCTTGCAGGAGAAGCTGCAGTTTGCACTCACAGGACGTTAGACATGAGAGCCAAGAAGATACGTTTCATGGAAAGTCTGCCTGCAGCATCCAAACAGTTCCAACAGCAATAAAGCCTGTGCCTCTGACTCCTGTGTAATGTTCCAGACTCCCTTGAAGGCCCTCAAAAGTGTCTTCTCTTTACAGAATTCTTTCCATGCCACAGTCAAGTACTGTCAACCTCCAAAGGGTTACTCCATCAGCTGCATAGGATTGCTAAATATGAGCAGCCACAAGGTGGGATCCACAGGACATGATCAAGCTGAGCTCTCTGCATGCACAAGGAGCAGTCTGTGTCTCCAAACAGTCACCTTGCTCCGTATTGATTCCTACCTACAGTAATATATAAAATGGACTATAACATCCCTCCCCGCCCTCACCAATTAGGGCACAGAGCTTTTGGAGTCAAGATTCATGTCTTTGGCCCCAAACTTTGGGTGATGTCACAGATGAACAGCACAATCCTATTCATGTCTACTTGGACGTAAGTCCCATGGAGTTCAATTAGTCTTATGCCTAGGTAAGTGTTTATAGGATTGCACCCTAAGAACCAGATCCACAAAGTTTAGAAAGATAAAGCAAAAACTAGCATTGAACTCTCCAAGTAGCTGGTATACAGAGTTTCCCTGAAGGGGGCCAAATTCAGTCTGTTTTTGTAGTGTTGTCCTGAGTGTCTTGCTGTTATTAATAGGCAGTGTCTTTATCAGGGCCGCTTTTGCAGGTAGAGATCAGATAACTAGGCTATGCTGACTTGCTGCCTGATGCCAAGGAGCCAGTAACCAGATCCTTGGGCCAAGCTCCCAACATGCCCCATTTATCCTGTTACCCCTCAACACAAACACTGTGTATAAACACTTCTAATGGATGCTGGAACCTGAGCCTTGATCAAGACATTAAAAGGGGGGCAAGAAATGGTCCTTACCCACTCGGCAATTGGTGGGTCCCTAAATCAGGTCATATGAATGGCCATGTAGCTCATTCTGTGGAGCCTTTTCTTGTTGACACGTCATAGTGATACTTTTACCCCGGCATTGGCATTGTTATGCTTAAAAATGAAGTGTTACTTTCTCTCACAGACACTTGTCTAGTACAGTCAGATGAGAGGATAGAGGACAGAAAATGGACCCTTCTGAAGCCTGCCTGTACCCGCTGCACGTGGCTGGGCTCTACCTCCGGTTTCAGAGTTTCACCCTGCCCCGGCCTCCATCTGCAGCAAACCTTTCTCCTTGGGATCTGAGCCGAGGAGATCTTCCTCCCTTTGCAGATGCCCCCTGAGCCTTGACTCTGAACCTTCTGCGATCCCTTCCCTGCGTGGCCCTGGCTGGCCCCTTAATGCCGACATGCTGATGTTGTTTTGCACGCGCTTCATAGAGGAGGTGCCGGTGGCCAGCAGGGGTGGTGGAAAGGGAGTTGCTTGCACACAGGAGCCTTTGTCCAGCAGGGGCTTTTGCCACAGAGGAAGCTGCCTGAGGGTTCTGCAAGCATCCCAGGAATCCCACAGCATACACAGGATGCTTGGGTGTGTGTGTGTGTGTGTGTGTGTGTGTGTGTGTGTGTGTGTGTGTG
>JAJKFI010000005.1:39036127-39088345 GCA_029204185.1 Lerista edwardsae
GTGTGTGTGTGTGTGTGTGTGTGTGTGTGTGTGTGTGTGTGTGTGTGGTGTGTGTGTGCTCGCATGTTGTGGTATCAGCACTGATCTGCTCTCAGTGGCAAGTGGGTTTCTCTTGGAGCCCTGCATCCGTCCAAGCTCTCCCAGAAACAGTTTGGGACATACGCACTCCACATTGTCAAGGCGTCTAGCTGCTCTCCTTGGTTCAACACTCCATCACAATAGCCAAGGCACCGTTTGAAAAGGAATAACCTCAATTAATGCATTTGTTCAATGGTGGGGTGATTGAGGCTAGGGACAGATTTTAGCGAACTGCACCTCATAGTTCATCAACATCAGGACAATTGGGGCATATCCAGGAGAATAAGGGGGTGGATTCAGGGCCAACAAGGAGTTCCCAGAGACTATGTGCCAAATGTTGCCCCTCTTCGCTGCTGATCTCTCAGCCTCTCTTTCTTGCATTGGTGAATGGATTCCCTATTCTTTTCTTTGTCAGAAGAATCCCTGAAGACGTTCTGCTTCTGTACCCACGACAGGAACTGTAATGACAACAGAAAAACCAGTAGGTTAATGCAATCACAATCATTCATCTTATCTCTGGCATATTAGATATATGCAACACTTAGTGCTCTCAGAATGATCATCTCAGAGTTTCTTCCTATTCATCAGGATAACCATGGCTACTTGGAAAACCAAGACTACATTTCCCCCTCCACAGTCAATGCAGTTGTTGACTATTTGTTACAGGGGATCCAGGAACCTGAGTCTTTCCTCAAGATCACGTCTTTTTTCACATTTTCCCAGGATTTGACTCACAACACTTTGTCACTATGAAAATGAAATGAAAAACCTCCCCTACTAGGGCTGCTATCAAGACAGAGTGCTGTGTGAAGCATTGGCGTAGTTCATGAAAGTGTAGCCCGGTGCAGAGGGCAAAATGACGCCCTGGAAGTGACATCACAACAAGAAGTGACATCACAGTTGCGTTTTTGTTTTCTTGTGGGTTTTGGGGGGCAATAACGTTTGATAGAATGAAGACATTACATGCTGATTTGTTTCATTGCATTCTGCATCGAATTGTATGTAACATGAGGTATTATTCATACATACAAAGGTTTTCACAATTTTGGGCACTAATGTCAAGCTCGGCTTGTTGCCCCCCCTAAAGCTTGTTGCCTGACGCAGTTGCACCCCCTACAATTCTTTAGCTCCGTCCCTGGTGTGGAGCGTTCTGCACAGAAGTGTCAAGGGCATCTGGTTATACGTGATGGGGTGACGCACTTCCATACAGCCAATGCCCAGGCTGCTTCATGTATTATTTTAAGGGGCATAAATGCCATTCCTCAGAGTGCTCATGGAGCTGTTTTCCAGAAGGGCAGAACATGAACAGGAGCAGGGCAGTACAGGCATTCCCATGAGGCTGGCTTTCTGCACTGAGTTCAGGGAGATCCACAGATGGACAGGGAGCACTGCCTGCCTGGATAGTCTGAGGCTGGAAGGCTGCAAACCTAATACATGCTTTCCTGGAAGTAAGCAATGCTGAACACAATGGGACTTCTGACTGGACGTGCATAGGATTGTGCTATGAATCCCCCGGGGCTGGAATCCTGCTCCCAACACACACAAAAGAAGCTGTCAGCATAGCAAGAAATGTTGATCACCACCTCCAAACCCTGGGAGTTGGACCAATCATTGACAGCAAGAGGCAAGGCTTATGAAGAGGCAGTGAAAGCCGGGAAAGGCACGTGTGATAGCTTGGCAATGGAGCATTAATCCTACCGGTAAAGGTGTTTGAAAATGGTGCTGTTTACCTTACTCAGAAGTAAGCCTACTGTGTTCAATAAGAACACTGTGGCCAGTGTTTCCAAACTTTTCAGCATCAGGACTCACCTAAAAAAAGTTTCACTTTACCAGCTGCACAAGCCTCTGTGGCTATAATGGTAACTGGGCAGCAGTCCTCCCCCTCCCCAAGTAGCAGGTTGTTTAACCCTTGATGCGTACAGCCTAATCTGCCCTGTCAATTTCACGACCCACCCAAAATTGGGACACGATCCACTGGTGGGCCATGGACCCAAAGTTTGGGAACCGCTGACTTAGGTTGTAATCCTATCTTACTCACCAGAAACAAACACCTCTACCTATGGAGGGTTGTAATGAAATATGGGAGGATAGTAATTAGCTGCAGCCATACCACATGGACCTTAACCATTATTAACACTTAATTAGTAATATGTTTCATATATATATTGCTGGAGGGGCGGGAGTCATGGAAGAATGTCAGGCAGAATCCACAAAACATTTTCTTAGAAAACCTGGTCAGGAAGAAGGGGTGAAAACAGGATTTCAGACAAAGGAACGAAAGAAAACAAGTATGCTGGCTGGAAGTGGCTTTTCTAGGGTGCTGCCTCCAGGACAGAGGTTTGGGCATTTTACAAAACGGAAGTTATCCAGCGCTTAGAGAACAAGCCAGTTACAGGCCCAGTTTGTAATTTATTTATTTTATTTATTTAATTTATATCCCGCCTTTCTGCCCCATGGGCACCCAAGGCGGCTTACAGCATTAAAAAATACAATAAAATCACAGTGTTTAACAATTAAAAACAATGATAAGAACAATATAAAAACAATTAAAATTTAAAACAGCAAGCCCCATGGATCCTAAAATATACATAAAAGGGAATGTAAAAAAAAAATGAGGCCCTTTCCATTAAACCTCCAGTACTTTCTATTTGTCCCAAGAATTAGCCATGGCAGCTGGGGGTGGGGAGGTGGGGGGGGAGTTGTCCAAGGCAGACAGTGCTGGATCTTTGATTCTTTCCTCCTGTTTCTACCTGTGATTATGCCCATTAACCATAGTTTGAAGGGTTTCTTTTAAATACATGATCAATGTGTGACAAGTGGAAACCAATCTTTGGGCCCTGACATCATGTCACATGCCTTAAGTCCACACTGTTAATTTGTAAGAGGTCTGAAAAGTCGGCCTGTCCCAGAAGAGAATCTGCTGAAAGGAACCCAAGTGTTTACAGCAGTGGTGGGTGGGGGGCGGGGGCGGGGGGGGCAAAAGCCCTGGGCACTGGGCTGCACTGGACTTGGGGGAGGCAGTGACATGATGCATGCCCCCGACCTGCAAGCTGTTCGCTGGCTTTTTTTTAGCTGCCGGCAACTGGGGGAAGAGAAGGGGAAAGGGGAAGTGGGCAATGTGTGCTATGCCAGAGACAGTGTGTGCCCCGTGAGGTGGAGGCTACCTTTCCCAGCACCTGGGGAGGGGGTGGCCCTCCGCCAAGCGGCCTCATCTCCACCTGCGGCCAACCTAACCTTCCTTCCTCACATGCCACTGTGCACCCGCGCTGCCACCTGCAGGAGCACAAGGGAAACAAGTGGTGTTCTGAGGGTAGCCAGTTGCTGTCCCTTTTCCCACCTCGGCAGCCGCAGTTCCCTTTGGCGGCAACAGCAACAGCTGCTCCAAGGCAGGCTGGTCATGCAGAGCACCTGCTGAAGAGCCCAGCAGGGCTTTGGGGGTGGCTGGGGGGGGGGTGGAACTAGGGGGTATGGATGGAGAGGCTGGCAAAAGCATCAGGGCCCTTGCCTAGGCCACCACAGCCTTGGCAACTACAGATGCCTGTGCACGCTTGCTCTTCAGGAGATGGAGGCACTGCGCAATGAGAGAGCACCTTCCTGCACCACAGCCATGATGATGAGGTGGCCAAGCTGCAGCAGATCCAGGGCGGTCACATGCAGGTGGCTCTCAAGGTGCACCATGGTGGTGGTGCCCACTCTGAATTGGGGCCACCACAGGTTTTTTGAGGGGGGAGGCAGGGGGGGCTCCAGGGGGAAGGAGCGGGTGTGGTTGCGGGACACCTGCAGGTGGGGGCGCATCCCTGGAGGTGTGCCCCCAGGCACTGACCCCCTGGAACGCCACTGGTTTACAGGGCTCCTCCAGAATTATGGGAGGGGAAAGAAGCAATACTTCTAGAGCAGGGGTCTCCAAATGGATATGCCATTTGGATACACCTACAGCATTGGGCTACACATTTAAAAAAAAGTTTCACTCTGCCAGCCACTCCAGCCTTTGTGTCTATAATGGTGATTGGGCAGCAGTGCTCCCTGCAAGTACAGGTGGTTTAACCCTTAATGCACGTAACTTAATCTACCCTGTCAGTTTTGCAAATAACCATAAATTGGGTCATAACCCACTGGTGGACAAGGACCCACAGTTTGGAAACCAGTGTTCTAGAGCACCCAACCTCTGTTGCAAGATATCCACAAAGAAGTGCAGTATAATGCTTTCCAGTAGAGTCAACCCACACATTCTTTTCTGATAAAGTAGGGAGTGATTGAGTGTTAAGAAATGAGGTGATGTATGTGCGAACATGCCTCCAAGAGTCTCAACATATGGTGGGAAGGGACACTGCATAATCTACATCTTCAGCTAGCATACATATTGTGATTGTAATGCTGTCCTATGGCTATTCTTGCTGGCTGGGCATGAACTGCAGGAAGCTAGCCAAGGAAGGTACGAATCTCAGACCCACCCAACCCTGGCCCCCTCTGGCTCAGGGAGGGTCCTCAAGCAGCCGGTTTTATTCTAATTCTAATTCTAGCTTGCCCTTTGCAGAGATATTAATGGACACCAGTTCTTATGTGTAGTGGAAAGACAGGTCAGCAGGAATGGGGAGGAGAAAAAATGGACTTTTGATTGGCAATAAGGAACCACAGTCAGGAGGGTGCAAGTTGTTATCAATTACACAGCTGTTTCATATGACCAGTAAACCTAACTGATTGGATGCGGGTAGGTGCCTTGATGTTGTTTGTTTCCGTCTGGGAAATGACCAGGATTCCTCATTCTCAATTCAGTGCTTGGGAAGAAGGTTGACTTTGAACCAAACAGTACAAATGAATGGAGCAACTGTAGCCATCATGGTGGGCAGCTGGACCCTCAGCCCTTGAAATAAGGATCCATCCAGCCCATGGTGGTTCAACTATCACATTAGATTAATGCTAATATTTCAGTGTGAATCCTTGATTCAAGGTAAATCAGGGGAAATGAGTGTGTGTCTGTCTGTCTCTATGCACTGCTATGCAAAACTGCCCTATGCCTGTCTGTTCAGAAGTCATATTGAACTCAGTGGGATTCAGTTCCAGCTATGCATAGGATTGGAAACTTAGAACCCAATCCTATCCAATTTTCCAGCACTGATGTAGCCATTCCAATGGAATATGCACTGCATCATGCAATGGGGGTGCAATCAGAGAGACCTGCTCAAGGTAGGCGAACACTTGTTCTGTTAACTTGAGGATGCATTGTGGCTACACCAATGCTGGAAAGTTGGATAGGATTGGCCCTTAGGCTGCAAACCTAAACTATGTAAAATCGCTGGCTTAGATAACTTTTAAAGTGGACAAAAGAAAGGGATGAACCATGCACACCACCCTGATCTCCTTGGAAGAAGGGTAGTATAAAAATGTGAAAAAATATGAATGAATGATTTTGTCATATGGGGCTCCAAGTGTCAAATGATCTAGCTATGCCACTGTTGGGGTGTGTGACTGCAGACTAGGGGGCAGCAGCAGGGGACACTCTCCTGGGGAGAGGATGTGGGTCCCCCCACCATTTTTCACCTTTTTAAAAAGTCCAAATGAAATGTGCTGTCACTTCCGGAAATGATGTCGCTTCCTGTTGTGATGTCACTTCCAGGGCATCAGCACCTGGCTACAGTTTCATAAGCTACGCCACTGGCCCCTCTGTAGTGGAGGAAAGAGAGGGCTGATATATAGATTCTTGATTTGGGTCTGGGGGTGGTGCTTGGGAACTCCTGGGTCTGTCGTGGGGCCCTCCATGATCCAGCTTGGGGATGTCGTCCACTTAAACACTTTTGCAGCTAGCCCTGTGCACACTGACTTGGCTCAGAAGTCAGCTCTTGATTTCATTCCCGAGTTAAGAGTGCACATAGGACTGTAGGCTTAATTGATTGACAGTCCTCTTTTTCGCTGATTAATCCATCTATTAGAACCCAAACATTCAAAGTGTTCCAATAAATTGCATGGGTTGTGCCTATCCTCTATTCAAAAGACAGGCAAGTCAAGATATTATGGAAATATATCCGAGTCCGAAATATATATGAAATATATTCCCGAGTTGACTGGCAATAGCGAGAGGTTTTTAGGACAATCCCCTTAGCGCGAAATCTCCTTTCAAAGAAGTCCGCATCGCAGTGGTTTCAAAGGTGCTTTGTCCTAAGAAAACGTGCGGAGGAGGCTCCAGGGTTTAGCCGGATTCTGGTCCCCCAGAATAACTCTACTCCGCTCCTCGCTTGTCGCCCAGCAGCTCCCTGAGCGTTTGATCTGCCCTCGTGCCAGTTCAGTGGCTCGAGCTGGCCGAGAAACATCGGGCCTCCGTCTGCTTATTTTCCTTTTTCCGTGATTTTTTCCTTCTCCCTAATTTGTTTTTTTGCATGTCAGGAATGATTGTGGCCTGGGCTGCTCCTCACACTGGTATGCCTGTGCACTGATGTGTCCTCTGGGAGCAGGAACCTTATTCAGCAGTCTCCATAAAAGCTCTACTCTGCTAGCGGAACACCCTGGCCCGCGCGAGTGTACGCGCGCATCGCCTCGGAATGCACTAGCCTTCTAATTTTATGAATGACTCCATTCATTCGGCCCCTCCCACCTTTCCAAAGCCCCTCCCCTGGAATGTTTGGAAGTGCGCCACCGTAGCTATTGGCCGACGAGGAGGTTCCTATTGGCTCCCAGCCCGGTAGGTGGGAGGGGCCCCGCGGAAATATATATACAGAAACATCGTAGCTGCTTTGTAGGTATTGAAAGTTGCGCAAAAAGGGGGTGTGCTAGCGGCTTGGGAGAAGCGAGGGCTGCGGGAAGAGTACTGCGGTAGCTCAGAGGTCCGGCTGGCTCATTAGTTTCATAGTCACCTTTTGGAGCAGTTTTGTCCCCTTTTCTGGCCGTCTTTTCTCATCGGGCAGCAATGCGGATGGCTGCCCTGCCCAGCGTAGCTTTCCTGCTGTGTTTCTCTCTGGTGAGTACTCCTGAGTCGAGTCTTTCTCTTCCGCTTCGGTAAGTGAACCGGACCTACGCTGCTGAGAATGACAGCCGTAGGCAGGCAGTGACTAGCAGCCAGGTAGCAGAAATTGCGTGTGGTTTGATCGGAGCCTGGAGGGCTCTCACGAACCTGCGGACTTCGGCCCCTAGCAGGCGCGCTCTTCCTGTCAAGACGTCTGACCGACACTCTTTAAAGCGGCTGCTCGCGCGTGCCTCCCCCAACTTGTGTCCCTGCTGTACCCGGGTCCTGCTTTTCGCCTGCCCTGGTCAGCTCTGAGTGCGCGCCGCGATCGGGCCAGACTGTCGTCTAAATCCGCCGGAGTTGCTGCCTAGTAGGCGAGATCAGGAATAGATCAGCTCCACGGAGTGTAAGGTGAGGCTTTATTTTCCGTTCCTGTAGATGCCCGGAGCTCTGTCAACACGCCGGCCCGGGTGCCTCTGTGGCGGGCTCTTTGATCGCGGAGAGATTTTATGGCTGAAATTTATTTAGGAGGGATGGCTGTAGTGGACGGGGGTGGCGGGGGAGAGAATGCTGGGACTCCGTGGCATGCAGCGCCATCTAGGAAACTATTTTGGTGTCGCGTCTTAAAACAACAACAGCCCTCCAGGCAGCGGAGCGAATGCCCGCAATCCCCGGGTAGCCCCGACTCCCCCGCACGCCTGGGAAATGCCCTCGTAGTGCAGCTCCTCCCGGAATCCGCACCTGCGGGCGCTTGCTCGGTTCTCAACACACCCCGCTGCTTCCAGAATGAAAGGCTTTTCCTGGGACTCGCCAAACGATCTTGCTCCCCAACCACCTCCTTCTTCTCTCTGCCCCCCCCCCCAGGTGGCTAGCCGGTGTCCTTCCACATGCCGTTGCCCCCCCCGGCCCGCCTCGCTGCCCCCCGGGTGTCAGCATGGTCCTGGATGACTGCGGCTGCTGCCAAGTCTGCGCCCGGCAACTCCACGAGGACTGTGACAAGCTCTCTCCCTGTGACCCCCACAAGGGCCTGGAGTGCAATTTTGGGGCCGACCCTTTGGCCAACCGGGGCATCTGCTGGGGTAAGAGATGCAGAGGAGGGAGGGAGGGAGGGACCTCGTGGGCCACTATGTGTGCTGCAATGTCTCTTTAAATGGTGGGTGGACTTGCTAGTGGTTGCCTCCACTGTGTTCAACCACGTGCTTAGACTCCCCCGCCCCAACTGGGCAAAAACTTCTTCAAATGGGACTCTTCGATTTAGCAAGGGGCAGAGCAACTGTCCCTATTTACCCCAACACAGAATAAATAGGGCTGTTTGCTGGTGTTTCTTCTGCATCTTTTTTTTTTTTGTGAGCCCTCTGGAGACAAGGAACCATCTCACTATTTTACTGTGCAAATGGTTTTGTAAATGCTGTGGCTGAAAAGCGATCTAGAAATATTCCCCATCATAATGGGAGTCAATGCCATAACTAATATTTTAATCTATATTTCACACCAGAGGTGTTGTGCTGCTGTTCAGATAAGGCACCGTTGCTATTCAGCGGATTCATGCTTCAGAATACAGCACTTAATTTAATAAGCATTGAACCTGAACCTACTTTTGTGCATAACCGTAGGAGTTGGAGGCACTACTCACTCCGGACATCTGCATGCTGGTTTGCATCTTGACTAGAGAAGGTGTTGTTTCTATGATGCAGACTAGTAATCAGGCTGGAAATGAGCAGTGTCCCTGGCCTCTGTAGCATGTTTTCAGAAGGCAAAAAGCTGGAGCGTATGGAAGAATCGGGTAGGGCCACAACTGAAGGCTGCTGTGGGTAGCTTGTAGATGTAATGAAAGAGGACTTTTCCAACCTCCTCTAGGCATGGGGACTGTCTCTTGGAGCCTCTCATCATATCACCAGTGGTGTTCCTGGGGGGGGGGGGCAAAAAGCAAAGTTATGCAGGAGCCTGAGCTCCTGTGTAATGAAGCCCCTCCCCCTTGCCTTCAGAGCCATTTATTGCTTGGAGAGGGGCGCTTTACACAGGAGCTCGGGTTCCTGCACAACTTAGCGTTTTCCCACTCTCTTGGAACACCACCGCATATCACATCCCACTGTCTATACTAATGAACTTAGTCAGCTATAGGACTTTGAGTGTGGCTCCAGTTGACTTTGGGTGAGACTTGCCTCACCTTCCCTCACAGATGTGTCAGAGGTGTTCTAAGGACATCCAGTTCTCCTTTCCCAATGGGGAAGAGCGCCAGGTTGCAGAGCGGCAGAAGTGGACTCCTAGGTCATCCAGAGCAGTTGAGTTCTGCCACAATGTGCTTTGAGGATGTTGCCCTTTTCGGGGTGAAATGTTTAAGGCACTCACACACTTCCTCCTAAAATGTGTAATCCCCAGGTATCTGGAATAGATTCCTTCCGATGTTGCTGCCTATGATAATTGTCAGTGCAGATTAGGACTGCAATTTCCTTTAAAGCACCCAATACAGGTGTGACGCACTGAGAGTGCAATCCTAAACTGGCGTTAGGACGGCATAAACTAACCAGCAAAGTTTGGCCAGCACAAGGGCCACTGTAAAGTGCGTTTGGACCACTCTCGGAGTCATGGAGGATGGCTCACATCTGTGTGCCAGCCTCTCTGACTCCGAGAGTGGTCCAAACATACTTTACGGTGGCTCTTGGGCTGGCCAAACTTTGCTGGCTTAGCTTATGCCGGCCTAACTCAGTTTAGGATTGCGCCCTGAGTTGGACAAAACATTCTAGCCATAGATGGCAGCCTACCAATGGCTGAAGCCATTATACCTGCCTCTATCTACACAAGGAAGAAGTCTTCTGCAGTCCACAGACATAGCTGCGGGGTGGCATTCCAGCTGACAGTGGGTTGTACCAGTGGCATAGATAATGGGGGCCGGGTATACAAGGCCCTGGGTACCATGCACTGGGTTTTTAAAAAATACCTTCTCCTGGAGTGATGGTATGCTGTGATTGGCCGACTGCTAATGAGAGAGCAAGAGAAATGGGACCGAGCTACAGGACAGGTCAGGAAGGTGAAGGCCAGAACTTGATAGGCCAAAATGCCTCCTGCTGGGCAATATATCCAGCAGAGGTCTCCCAGCTCCAACCCCAGGCTGCTGCAACCTGATCTCAGTTCATGTGAGCATTTCACATCCTGTTTTCACACAGCTATTTAAAGCAGAAAACAGTCTCCTCCAGTGGATGTGGCCCCTAAAAACTCAATTCTGTCAAGTATCTTTTTCTAACTTCAGAGGTGGATAGTCTAGTCTTTTAAGACTTCCTTTGTTCTCCTGAGAAGACCTAATGACTAGGTTTTCAGGTGTGTTTTGGTGATATACCCTATATACTTGTATAAGTCAACATGCCTGAAAATTGACCCTGAAAATATGGATTGACTTATACAAGGGTCAAAATGGTTAATAAAACTTCTAACAGCAGCTGGAGGGGAGGCTGGGCTAAGAAGCAGAACGCCAAGGGTGGGGGGTTAGAAAAAAGGAGCAATTTTACTTATCAGTAATTGCTTTCAGGCACCCACAGATAGCAAGCAAAAAAAAAAACCGTAACTATTTTCCTTCTTCTCCAGAAAGAGGGGTGAAGGTGCTTATGGGAATTGTCATTATGAGGGCTGCTGCTATGGAAGTGCTGTACTCCTCACAAAGTCGACAACTCTCATAAGTACCTTCATCTCTCTTCTTGTTTGGAGAATAGCTCCATTTCTGTGCTGCCTCAGAAGAAAGTGTAATGGCTCTGTTTGGGGGTTGGCTGTCTGTTGCTGCCTTAGAATAACTACTGGTAAGTCATTTTCAAAGAATTTCTCTCTCACACACACACACACACACACACACACACACACACACACACACACACTTGAACTGACTTATCCATGGGTCATAGCAAATTCTATGATTTTTTTGGTGTGGGGCTTAAAATGTTCCCTTGACTTATCTATGAGATTGACTTATACATGAGTGTATGCAGTAGATCCATCCTGGGTTGGCTGCTTATATATTAGAGGAAAACAGCAGGAAGGTATTTCAGTCACCCCTCCTCTCTTGTCACTCATCTGTGATTTGTTTTGCTCCTTGATGACCATGAAGTTCAAGCGTTAACTAGACACTGGCAAGGTGGTGTTGATGCGATGAAGGTCAGAATTCCTTTTCCAGTTATTCTGTTATGTGAAGGATCTTTGTGTGGCACTTTTGCCAGCACACAATTCCATCATGTAGTGCTCATGCTTGGAAATGATCCAGATTATTGTAATTGAATGTGGTCTTATGTCTGTGTTCATCTCTTGCAGGTCACTGAGTGACCCGCTGTTTAGATATTCTTTGTTCGATTGATTCCGAAATCAGACTAACCAACAGTTCCCCCCCCCCCTCTTCATTCTTAGCAAAGCAAGAAGGCAGGACCTGTGAATACAATGGCCGTATCTACCAGAATGGAGAGAATTTTCAGCCCAGCTGCAAACACCAGTGCACCTGCATCGATGGTGCTGTGGGGTGCCAGCCTCTCTGCCCTCTAGAGCTGCCTCTGGCATCACTGGGCTGTCCTAGTCCCCGGCTCCTTAAAGTACCTGGTCAGTGTTGTAAGAAGTTTGTGTGCAGCAAAGCACCCAAGAAGTACAAAGGGCTCACTTTTGAGTTCAACCCGAATGGAGAGGACAATGGCAATGAACTCATTTATGTGGGCAAAGGTGGACACTGGAAAAACCTACCAGGTGAGTGGGCTGGAGGAGGGCTACAGTTGTTGTGATTGGAGATGGAGAGCTTGTTACTCAAGCTCCACCCATTCACACTGGGTAGATAAACTAGGATCTTGGATGCTTTTTATTTCCTTTTGGAAAATTACTCTGATGCTGATTGTGTTGCACAGGAAAACCTATCCCTTGGTCCTGGAGATATTTGAAGTTCTTTGCAAGCCAGGAGCAATATAATATTTAGTGTTTAATTTCATAGAACAATGATTTGGGGCTTGAAATTAGGTAGCCTTAAAGCTTTACATGGATGAAGCTTCTAAGGACTCTTTTCTGCTTAATACAATGTGCATCTATATTTCATTGGACCACAAGGCTACTAACAACCCAAGCCTATGCATGTCTACTCAGAAGTAAGTCCAAATAGAATCAATGGGGCTTACTCTTGGGTAAGTGTGGATAGGATTGCACCCTTAATGAGCTGTGCTGCAGCAAATTCTGCTGTGTAGAAAACGGAGTAGCAACCCAAGTGGCAGTTTCCAGGCATGTCAGTGAACCTGAGCCTGTGAAGGACTTTGAGTTAGACAGACACATTGCAAAGCACACAAGTCATCTGTTTACAGTGGTGGCATTGCTGCTGGTTGACTAGCTGCTCCGTAAACTGCTTTGTTGCAACACCTCATCGGTGAAACCTAGCTGAAAGTATTAATTCCTAGGCCTATACCTCATTCAAGCAAGGTTTTCAGAGGCAGTGCCTGGGGTAGCAACAACGTCAAAAGCTTACCTTGAATGCCCTATGGATGGTTGGGCCTGGCTGCCAATATTTGCCCTGACAAAACCAAGCAATAGGTGTACAGCTAGCCTGTTTTAGTGGCTTAGATCTAGGAGCTGCCTCTTTCCACTGACTACGATACAGCAGACCTGTCCTCCGGGAACTCTGCGGTTGTGGTTGGGATCCTGATGTTCTCTGCCTACCGCCTTCCTACACCTGGTGTCCTGGTTTGCTGTTCCCCACATCTCATGCAATTCATGCACAGGGCAGTCTGAAAAGCGGGCAGTCTTTCAGAAGCAGCACACAAGTAAAGATTCAACGAGCTGAGAAGCAGCTTTGTTTTAAGGCAGGAAATTAAGAGCTGGCACTGAGTTGGAAGCGGCATCTAAGCGGAATGGAGACAGTGAACAAAAATAGGGGTAAGAGTGGGAGTAGCCCTTTGCCCTTTCGGGATCTAAATCTGATGCTCCTGAGGGGCATGAAATCAGATACCCCCCCCCTTGCTTTTGCTGTGGTTCCCAATTGCTATTTCTGCTAAGCCTGATTGTGGCTGTTGGGAGATCAGGAAGGTCTTTGGAGCCTGCTGTGGCCCTGTGACAGCAGCAGTATTTACTCCTGAGGTGTTTGTGCCACCGAAGCACCCCAGAGGCTTATTATTACTGTGAGTAACTGAGGAGTTAGTACCAAGGACAGAGATGAAAAAATCCCCTCCACCCCACTCTCTCTTGTGTTGACTGACCTCTTCTAGCTGTGTGTTAGTGACTTACTGAAAAGTTGGAAATATTTGAGGAGCTGGCTGAGGGGAGGGGGGGAAGGCCACTGTTAGCAGTTAGTAGTAACCTTAGTAGTAATTAGTGACCTTGTTGGTGACTTGTAGTAATTAGTGACCTTGCCTTGGTCACCCTACTGGGAAGAAGAAATTACTTGGGCTGTTGATGCAATCCCTCCTAGATATCCACTCCAGAGCCCAGTCTACTCCATGGCTCTCTATGGCACTTTCCTGATGAAAAGGCAGGGGCAATGACTAGAAGGACCCTGGAGAAAGGTGTGTGTGGGGAAGTTTGAGTTAGAGCAGCGATTCTCAACAAGTGTCCCCTGCTGAACCAATTTGCATGGACCACCTATTGGAAATACCACCAGTATTGCCTGTAGTCATTGCCAGATGCACTGCAACAAACACTGATATGGGGCTCAAAGCGGAAGGGAGGTGCTTTTTCGAGCACACGAAAAGCACACACTGGAACTCTGCCCGCCAAGCCGAGCTTCCTACCACTGCTTGTCATGTTGGGTTGCTGGTCTCACTGTCATGTGGCAGGAGTGGACGTTTTGCACGTACCACCAATGGTATGAGTACCACTGATTAAGAAACGCTGAGCCCATGTAAGGACATACTACATGCCAGTGATAGTCTCAAATCCTCCTGGATCCAGCTTCCTAAGTCATAGCTGTCACAGATGCCTTAGTCACAGCTGTGGCAGGAAGTACTTTTGCAGAGCTTTGGCTGGTGTACTAGTTGCTGCCTGATCTGGCTTCTGATCTGGCTATGGTTAAAAGTGCTTTGGTCACATCCAGGTTGGACAACTGCAACATACTCTACATGGGGCTGCTCTTGAATAGTGTTCAGAAACAGCAGCTCACCTATAATGCTGTTGCCAGGAGTTAATTAGAACATATTAGGCAACAGTGTGGTCTGGAGGCTGAGCTGTTGCCCTGCCTTAAGATGCTAAGCAGGATCAGCCTTGGATGGGAGACCGGAAATAGCTGATAGAGCTCACAGAGGAGTGTGGAATGTGGAGGAGTTGGCTGACAAGAGACATGAGAACTGGCCAAGGTGTGGCTGCCTGTGAAAGACTGGAAGGTTTAAGAGAATGATGGCCACACATTGAGAGTGCAATCCTAACTAGAGTTAGGCTGGCATAAGCTAAGCCAGCAAAGTTTGGCCAGCACAAGGGTCACCATAAAGCATTTTTGGACTACTCTCGGAGTCATGGAGGATGGCTCATGTCTGTGCTGGCCTCTCTGACTCCAAGAGTGGTCCAAACATACTTTACGGTGTCCCTTGTGCTGGCCAAACTTTGCTGTCTTACTTTATGCCAGCCTAGCTCAGTTTAGGATTGTGCCCTGAAATGGAAACACCTGGAGAAATTGAAGGTTCAATGAACTGTATATAAAGCAATAATTGTAAAAACCCCATTTGGAAAAAATAGGGTTTATGAACAGCCCGCCAATGTAAACAGCCTTGAGAAATTCTGAGACAGGCAGTATCAAAATACCTTAAATATTGCTCTGGTTTTGTTCATGCTGCATAAGGATTTGCCTTCCCTTCTACCAGCAATTAACATGTTAAATTGTGTGACTGCTAGGAGGGCAAGCTTGCGTATAAGAAAAGCCCTGCTGGATCAGGCCAAAAAACTGCCTGGTTTAGCATCCTGTTTCTGCCAATAGCCACTTGGATGCCTTTGGGAAGTTCACAAATAGAGCATGAAGGCAACTGTCCTTTGCTGTTTGTCCTCAGCATCCAGTACTCAGAGCTGTGCTACCTATGGACATGGTGGTCTGGTCTAGATAGCACGGCTAACAAGTCCATTGATGGTGCTTTTCCATGAATCTGTTTTTGCTACCGTCCTTATCGGTTTGTACAGTTGCTGGCGGCAGCTAAAGGTGCTCAGTGTTCCCGTTTGGACTGGTGTGAGAGTCAAGTAATGGGGCTTTTCTCCTTTCCCCAGCATGGAGGCCATTTTTCCAGAGTCCTGTGGCAAAGCAGCAGCAGCAGCAGCAGCACAAGTGCTTGGCTCAGACCACAGACTGGTCTCCATGCTCTACCAGCTGCGGCTTTGGCATCTCCACCCGAGTCACCAGCAACAACCCCCGATGCAAACTGATCAAAGAGACGCGACTGTGTCAGCTCCGGCCTTGTGGGCAACCTGATTTTAGCAAGCTCAAGGTGAGGCTAGAAAGGTGGGAAGTTGGCAGCAACGTGGGGAGGGGGCAGGGAAGGTGCTTTTGGCAGGGGCATAGCTAAAGAAGTGCAGGGGGTGCAACTGCACCAGGCAACAAGCTTTAGGGGGCAACAAGTTGAGCTTGACCCTAGTGGCCAAAATTGTGAAACCCTTGGTAAATACGAATAGTACTATCATGTTAGATATCATTGGAAAGGTAAAGTATTGCAGAATGCAGTGAAACAAACCAGAGTATAATATCTTTACTCTATCAAATGTTATGGCCAAAAAACCAGAAAAGGAAAATACAACTATCATGTAAAAATTGCAGTTCGTTAAAATCATGGTTTTTAGGAACAATACTGTCATGTTATATACAACATCTCATGCCGAATGCAATGAAATAAATCAGAGTGTAATATCTTCATTCCATCAAAAGTTAGAAAGAAGGCCAAAAAAAAAACTCAAGAAAATGAAAATACAATTGTGATGTCATTTCCTTTTGTGACATGACTTTGGGGCATTATTTTGCCCTCTATACCGGGCTACAATTTTGTTAGCTTGGCTTCTGGGGCAGGGTCTGTGCAGGCAAGTATAGAACACCCACAACTGTGAGTCTCTACAGTCAAATTGGGTCTATTGAGGGGGAAAGGCAAGCAAGGGATGGATAGGAATGTTCTCCACCAAAATGCTGAAATGTACCTTCGCACTGCATTTTTACAATGCATAGCCGAAGATAATGTGTGCTATGCTAATACACATCACTTTCCTTAGTGCTTGCTCTTTTATATTTTTAGAAGGGCAAGAAGTGCCTGAGGACACACAAAGTGCAGGAGCCGGTGCGGTTCAGCTATGCCGGCTGCAAGAGCCCGCGCCGTTACCAGCCCAGTTTCTGTGGGGCCTGCTTGGATGGGCGCTGCTGTGTGCCTCTGCGCACTCGCACACTGAGTGTACCTTTCCGTTGCCCCGACGGAAGCACCTTCTCCAAGAACATCATGATGATTCACACCTGCCAGTGCGGCCCCGCCCATTGCCAGCTGCTCCAGGATGCTGCCGTGGGCCCCCAGTACCAGCTCAATGGGGACATTCACAAGTTCCTGGAGTGACAGGCCCTGCTGCCCTCCCTTCTGGTGGCTCGTGAGCTGAATTGGCCTCTTGAAGGACTTTGATCACCCGTATGAACTTGTGGTCCCTGTGCTTGATTTATGGAGCCTGGATACTCCGTACCTGCCTTGCTACTACGAGTGCAAATAGGACTAAACTTCTGCAAGCAACATGGATTTAGGAGGTGCACTAGTTCCTCGTTATTCGGGGAATGCATTGTGTGGCGCTGGGAGTCTGGCGATCCAACCATTCGGGGAATGTTTCCCGTGTTTTGATTTCTCCATTTGACCCACCCAGGCTCAGGCTGGAACTGGGCCTGAGGCAACTAGTAGGTGACCCAAGAGGGCCCTGGCTTTTTCTTTCGGGCTTTGAATTCCATGCTTGTCTTGGCCAAGGTGCTGGAAAGCAGCAGGAAGCAGAGAGCTGCGGGACCACTGGATTGGGCAGCCAGATCCCAAGAGCTTTGCCATTCTTCAGGCCCACCATTGGGAAGGGCCTAGCAGAACACAGGGCAGAAGTACCACAAAACTGGAAATGGGATTTGGTCTGCCACAATGTCTCAATGGAAAACATCGTTCTGCCTAGCCTGGAGTCTGGCTATCCAACTTCAGAACATCCCTGTGAATACTGTTAGGAAGAGTTCCAGGGTACAGGGTGGAGACAAGTGGGTATTCTATAGATTTTCTTTTGCCCTGTGAATGTTCTGAGGAAGGACTAAAGTGGCCAAAAACGGTTGACTGGGACCTGCTCTGCCTTCTC
Source organism: Lerista edwardsae (assembly GCA_029204185.1). Taxonomy (NCBI): domain Eukaryota; kingdom Metazoa; phylum Chordata; class Lepidosauria; order Squamata; family Scincidae; genus Lerista; species Lerista edwardsae. Next base: position 39,053,403 of record JAJKFI010000005.1, read on the forward strand.
TTTGCCTCTATTGCTTCCACCTCCTCACCTGGAGGCTTTGCTTCCCAGTCTCTCCCCTGTCTCGCCATCTGCTCTTACTGCTTCCAGCGCAACCTAGTAGTGATACATTTCCAGGATGACGTGCAATAGTCCAGCAGAGAGAAAAACCTGTCGAAAGACAAGCAATCCATGCACACTTTCTCCAGTTCATGCTTCAGCAGCCATTCTACTTCCCACCTTGCTCAGAGTTGCCAAGCTGGTTCTTTTAAAACCTGGGGAGAGGAAGGAAAATAAGAGTACATTTGCTTTTCATGAGCTGGAGATACTGATATATATTTTTTCCCGGGGGGGGGGGGAAGGTTTGAAAAGAGGGATTGCTGCTCATGGTGTATGTACACTCACACTATTCTTGCCCTCTGGTAAACAGAATACATCTGCTCACAAAAAATAAAACTTTTTTTGTACTGTTTCAAAAACTTGCAAAGCTGTCTGTTCTGTTGGGGGTGTCAAGAAATGTGCATGTACACCAGAGGCAGCAATGGCTTTCTCAAACCAATTTCAACTACCCCTTGCCTCGAGCCCAGTGTTTCTCAAAGTGTGCTCTTAGGAGGCCCCTGAAACCCCCCTTTAGCGGTTCCATGACATGCCTCAAGTGGCCCCTATCCGTCCACTGCCCAGTTTGTGCTGGCATGCTGGAGCACCTCGAAACTCCCATTAGGAGTGTAAAAGGCTTCAGAGACTGAAACGTTTGAGGACCTCTGCTCTAGCCTAACACCTGATGATTGCAGCAGAGACTTGCAAAAGGGCAACCGATCCCCAGCTCGCCTGAAAATCAATCCTACCCCGACTGAGCCAAAGAGCACTCCTCCCTGCAATTATTAAAGCACTTTTTATTTCATCCTGTCCCCTATATGTTCCTGGAGAGCAGCACTAGGGATGATCAGAAGAACAGGGTGTGATATGGGAAAAGATTTGACAGAGTTTGTCATTCTTGTCCAGTGGGGAAAGCCTGTATTTATGATTGCGGTAAGGGAGCCTTTGCTGCAACCAAAGATATTTTATGTACTTTTTTTCCATAAAGGAATGATTCAACACTGGTTTGGAGTGATGGCTATTTAGCTTCATAATGAAGCCTCCCTTGTTTTGTATTGTGTAAGCAGAGCTCCAGCTCCACCCTCCCTCTCTTGGATGTTAGGGTTGAGAGAGTGAATAGTGAAATCTTTGTCATTTCTTCTGTGTTTGTGTCTCTTTCTGCTTGACAGGAGGCTGTGGAAATTAAGCTACTGCCTTTCTGAAAGAACTGAGTGATACGAAGAAGTGGGCTTGGTATAATAAGAACAGCACTGAGTCGCCGGAGGTAGACAGTGGGTTGAGTGATAGACAAGATCTTATGGACCTCCGTTCTACGTACGTGGCAATAGCCTGCTCCAGTGATGTCATTCAGGGGGAACGGACCAGAACGGGCGTTCCGGATCCTAACGGGCTCCGTGGCTGGTTCCGGGTTTCCGACAAGTGCCAATCAAAAGTGAGTTCCTGTTCCTAAATCATTTGAATGACATCACTGGCCTGCTCTCCACTGACCTCGTATCCTCATGGGAATGCTGATAAATCTGACTCCAGCATTGCTGTTTGACATACAGTGTTTTAGATGTTGAGTAGAGGAGCGGCTGATGCAAATCCCTATTGTTTTGAAGGGAATTCTAGCCTCCCCAGCCTGCTCCCCAAATCTACGATGGAATAGGTTTTGCAAGAGCAGCAAAAGCGCAGTTACTTCAAAACATGATTGGACAAAAGATGCTATCAACAGTGCTTCAGTATTCTTGTAAGAACATGATGTGCTGACACAGGTTGGCAAGTGCAAGGAGTAATACTTAGGAGACCTTTGTCAAAATGTACAAGTTAACAAATGCTGAGCCCACAAGGACTTCAATGAAGCAGGGATGCACATCAGAACCAAACAGGTTTAGATGAGGGAGGGACTGCAAATTGTGTAGAGGAACAGGAGTCTTCAACACAAGTCAGTTACAATAAATGGCCAATAAAACAGGAGTTCTGATCTGGACATAATAAAACAACACTAAACATTTTCTACTCTAACAAAACAATTAAAAATATATACAAAATGTGATATAAATTGCTAGGACATCATCTCTGAGGATCTAAATGTTCTAGTGCATCCTAAATTGTTTATGTTAGGCTGCAATCCTATGCACACTTACCTGGAAGTAAGCCCCATTGACTATAATGTGATTTACTTCTGATAAGAAATGCATAAGATTGAGCTGCTAGGAGAAGCACAAGCCATTAAGAGTTGTCTTAACATAAAGATGGCAAGAGACAGAGCATTGTTCTACCCTGGTTACATCTCAGTTGTGAGATGTATACGAACAAACAGAAAAGCATTCAGATGAGAGCAACAAAATAGTTTATGACTTGAGAATAAACCAAAAGGAAATATTTCCTTACCCAGTGCATATTTAATCTGTGGAACTCCTTGTCACAGGATGTTGTGATGGTACCAGGCCTAGATGCTTTTAAAAGGAGATTGGATAGATTTATGGAGGAAAAGTCTATCATGGGTTACAAGCTATGCATACTATATACAACCTTTGAGTTTTGGAGGTAGCCTATTTCTGAATGCTAGGTGCAAAGGAATGGCAAAAGGATGCAGTTGTCTTGTGTGTTCCCGGAGGCATCTGGTGGGCCACTGTGAGATACAGGAAGCTGGACAAGATAGGCCTAGGCCTGATCTAGCTCCTGGCAGAGGTCTAAAAACTCTTGCTAATGCAGAAATGGGACCCTGATAACCCTGAGAAAGTGTAAAGACACTTTCTGAAATATTAATTCTACATAAAAGCTTGAAATGCAAGCACCGTTAGAATCAGAAGAAAAGTCATTTGTTTTTTAAAAAATCATTATTTTTTTCTGTTCCAGATTTAGGTTCCTATCCAGTCTCAATTTGAAAGATTAACTGTTCATTGTGTAGTATGAATGAAGACCTGCAAACCTAATACAGTACTTTCTCTGAGACACAAAATACCTGGAAAGTCAGTAAAAGAGAATGAACCTTTACTGCCATCTAGAGGCTGGCCTGTGCAGAAAGAGTTGGTTGGTGACTCCATGTATCAAGAGAACACATTTTCTAGAACTAGACATCAGTGCTTATAGACCTTCTTCCACCAACAGAGGGGTTAATATGGGTGGGGGGGTAACATCACAATGCAAACAACAAGCATGTTTTCTATAACAACCACCTAATTCTAGTTTACTGAAATTATTATGCTCTTGACTTTTCCCTTTGCATAAGATTCATTAAGAATGATTACAATTTTGTGTTAAGAATTTTGTTTTTTTAAAACAATTCCTTTCTCTTTTGAGAAACTGGCCTGTGTAGAAAGGTGGAAGTAATTTTTAAAAAAAAGTACAGTATAGTTTACGGTAAGAATCAGACATAAGCAACGGGAGCCCAGTTCTGTAGAGCATTCTTTTGGAAACCACACACTTAAAACAGGCACACTCACAAATAATAAATAATGTTCCTGTTGCCACCAAAGGATTTTCACTCAGAGCTTCCAGATCAAGCCTAGAAATCTTTCCATCATATGCTGTTCTGCAAACACAAGTGAGCATGCTTAGATCTGTAACAGCTGATTGCTTCACTGACCTGCACTATATAACTATCTTTCCCAACTTAAAAACACAGGAAGCAAATATTTTAGGGGTGTGTGTGGAGTTGCAAATCTTGCCAGGTTCTGAAAATGGTACTTTGATTTCTGAAAGTAAATTAATATGAGGGAATTATTCAAATTGAGCACCCAGAGGCTTGCTCCGCTGACTATAAACTCCAGCAATACTGTTTCCCCATTGGGGAAGGGGTATATAGACAGAGCCCAATGGTGTCTTTCCTCACATACAAATAATCAGTGTCACACTTGACATCTTTTAGCACAGCAGTACACATGTAAATTTGGTGGCCCTCTGATACTGCCGGTATAAGTCTTGGTGCCTGATTAAGCACGAGAAGATGCAGGACCTCCATATAAGCCAGGCACAACACCCTTTTGTGACTCCCAAGTTCTTACACATAGTTATTATTTGTGAATAATAATGCAGCTTTAATTGTACAAAGTGCTTTACATTTCCTCCTTCTCCTTTGTTCTTTACTCCCAATGCATCAACACTTTAGTGGGCTTTATTTTTAAGAGATCTGTGTATTAAAATGAAAGTTTAGTATTTTTATATTTTGGAAATCTACATTATATGTCCATGGAAAACCTTTTTGTCTCTCTGTGTTTTGTTTTTAATTAAAATTAAACTAACTAGTACACAGACAATTCAGATCCAGGTCAGAGATTGTATCCAACATCTGCATGTCAGTTGGTGCTTTTTGGTGGTTGTCATGGTGAATGGGAAGAAAAATGGAATGGTCTGTGGCTTCATAATGGTGACGGAACAAGTATTATGAGGCTGAGATGGTAGAAGGGAGTCTCCAAAGGCGCAATATGGGTAGGGATGGTTTGCTACTGTAACAGAAGCATGAAGTATATTCTCAGTTTGCACATCTATACAGTACATGCACATGCATACACATATATATATATATACACACACATATGCGCATTGTTGTTGTTCAGTCGCTAAGTCGTGTCCGACTCTTCACGACCCCATGGACCACAGCACGCCAGGCCTCCCTGTCCTCCACTAGCTTCCGGAGTTCACCCAATTTCATGTTCATCGCTTCGGTGACACTATCTAACCATCTCATCCTCTGCCGCCCCCTTCTCCTTTTGCCTTCAATCTTTCCCAGCATGAGGGTCTTTTCTAAAGAGTCCTCTCTTCTCATGAGGTGGCCAAAGTATTGGAGCTTCAGCTTCAGGATTTGTCCTTCCAGGGAGCAATCAGGCTTGACTTCCTGTAGGATGGACCGATTGGACCTCTTTGCAGTCCAGGGGACTCTCAAGAGTCTTCTCCAGCACCATAATTCGAAAGCATCTATTCTTCGGCGCTCTGCCTTTCTTATGGTCCAGCTCTCACAGCCATACATAGCTACTGGGAAAACCATAGCTTTGACTATGCGAACCTTTGTTGGCAGGGTGATGTCTCGGCTTTTGATTAAGTTGTCTAAGTTCGCCATAGCTTTCCTCCCAAGAAGTAAACGTCTTTTAATTTCATGGCTGCAGTCACCATCTGCGGTGATCTTGGAGCCCAGGAAGATAAAGTCTGTCACTGCTTCCATTTCTTCCCCTTCTATTTGCCAGGAAGTGATGGGAGTGGTGGCCATGATCTTAGTTTTTTTTATGTTGAGCTTCAAGCCAATTTTGGCACTTTCCTCTTTCACCCTCATCAGCAGGTTCTTTAAGTCTTCCTCACTTTCTGCCATTAGAGTGGTGTCGTCTGCATATCTGAGGTTGTTGATATTTCTCCCAGCGATCTTGATTCCAGCTTGTGAATCATCCAGCCCTGCCTTCCTCATGATGTACTCTGCATATAAGTTAAATAAGCAGGGTGACAGGATACAGCCTTGTCGTACTCCTTTCCCAATTTGAAACCAGTCGGTTGTTCCATGTCCAGTTCTAACTGTTGCTTCCTGGCCCACGTACAGGTTTCTCAGAAGACAGATAAGGTGGTCTGGTACTCCCATCTCTTCAAGAACTTGCCACAGTTTGTTGTGATCCACACAATCAAAGGCTTTAGCATAGTCAATGAAGCAGAGGTAGATGTTTTTCTGGAACTCTCTGGCTTTCTCCATGATCCATCGAATGTTGGCAATTTGATCTCTAGTTCCTCTGCCTCTTCGGAAACCAGCTTGTACATCTGGTAGTTCTCGATTCACATACTGCTGAAGCCGAGCTTGTAGGATTTTGAGCATCACCTTGCTAGCATGTGAAATGAGTGCAATGGTTCGGTAGTTTGAACAATCTTTGGCATTGCCCTTCTTTGGGATTGGAATGTAAACTGATCTTTTCCAGTCTTGTGGCCACTGCTGGGTTTTCCAAATTTGCTGGCATATGGAGTGCAGCACTTTGACAGCATCATCTTTTAAGATTTTCAGTAATTCCACTGGAATGCTGTCACCTCCACTAGCTTTGTTGTTAGTGAGGCTTTCTAAAGCCCACTTGACTTCACACTCCAGGATGTCAGGTTCAAGCTCAGTGACCGCACCATTGTGGTTATCAGGAACATTGAGATCGGCCTTATAGAGTTCCTCTGTGTATTCTTGCCACCTCTTCTTAATCTCATCTGCTTCTGTTAGGTCCTTGCCGTTTTTGTCCTTTATTGTGCCTACCTTAGCATGAAATTGTCCTTTGACATCTCCAATTTTCTTGAAAAGATCTCTAGTCTTTCCCATTCTATTGTTTTCCTCTATTTCTTTGCATTGCTCATTGAGGAAGGCCTTCCTATCTCTCCTTGCTGTTCTCTGGAAATCTGCATTCAGTTGGGTATATCTTTCCCTTTCTCCCTTGCTTTTGGCTTCCCTTCTTTCCTCAGCTATTTTTAAAGCCTCTTCAGATAGCCACTTTGCCTTCTTGCATTTCTTTCTCTTTGGGATGGTTTTAGTTGCTGCTTCCTGTACAATGTTACAGACCTCCGTCCAAAGTTCTTCAGGCACTCTGTCTACCAAATCTAAGCCTCTAAATCTGTTTGTCACCTCCACTGTATATTCGTTTGGGATCTGATTTAGGTCATACATGGAGGGCCTAGTGCTTTTCCCTACTTTTTTAAGTTTAAGCCTGAATTTTGCAATAAGAAGCTCATGATCTGAGCCACAGTCAGCTCCAGGTCTTGTTTTTACTGCCTGTATAGAGCTTCTCCACCTTTGGCTGCAAAGAATGTAATCAATCTGATTTCGAAGTAGACCATCTGGTGAAGTCCATGTGTACAGTCGCCGTTTGTGTTGCTGGAAAAGGGTATTTGCTATGACTAATGTGTTCTCCTGACAAAACTCTATCAGTCTTTGCCCTGCTTCATTCTGTACTCCAAGACCAAACTTGCCTGTTACTCCTATTACCTCTTGACTGCCTACTTTAGCATTCCAATCCCCTATGATGAGAAGGACATCTTTTTTGGGTGTTAATTCTAGAAGCTGTTCTAGGTCTTCATAGAAACGGTCAACTTCTTCCTCTTCAGCACCAGTGGTTGGGGCGTAGACTTGGATTACTGTGATGTTGAAAAGTTTGCCTTGGATCCGAATTGAAATCATTCTATCACTTTTGAGATTATACCCCAGTACTGCTGTTCTCACTCTCTTGTTCACTATGAAGGCTACTCCATTTCTTCTAAGGGATTCCTGCCCACAGTAGCAGATATAATGGTCATCTGAATTAAATTCTCCCATTCCTGTCCATTTTAGTTCACTAACTCCCATGATGTCGATGTTCAGCCTTGACATCTCACGTTTGACTACATCTAACTTACCTTGATTCATAGATCTGACGTTCCAGGTTCCTATGCAGTATTGCTCTTTGCAGCATCGCACTTTCCTTTCACTTCCAGACACATCCACAGCTGAGCTTCCTTCCGGTTTTGGCCCAGCTACTTCACTCTTTCTGGAGCTACTAGTACTCGTGTTCTGCTCTTCCCCAGTAGCATAATGGACACCTTCCGACCTGAGGGTCTCATCTTCCAGTGTCATATCGTTTAGCCTTTTAGTTTTGTAATCCATGAGGTTTTCTTGGCAAGAGTACTGGAGTGGGTTGCCATTTCCTTCTCCAGCGGATCACGTTTAGTCAGAACTCTCTACTATGACCTGTCCATCTTGGGTAACCCTACATGGCATAGCTCACAGCTTCATTGAGCTACTCAAGCCCCTTCGCCACGACAAGGCAGTGATCCATGAAAGGGCATATGCGCATATATCTATATATATAAACAGTGGAACCAAAAGCCATGAAATACAAAAGGTGTCTTGATTAAGCCCTAAATGAATATGATCAAACTTGCAGACAAATTCTAGTTTCACACTGGAACCTCCCTTTGAAATATTCTTCATTTTAACAAAAATTATTGATGAATGGGACATAGGGCCAAATCCTATTCAATTTTCCAGTGCTGGAGCAGAGATGCCAAAAGGGCATGCACTGCATCCTGCAGTGGAGGGACAGTCATGGAGGCCTCATCCATGTAAGGGAACATTTGTTCTCTTACCTCAGGGCTGAATTGTGGCTGCATCAGTGCTGGAAAGTTGGATAGGATTTGGGCCCTTACAGGTCAGCAGCAAAGTATTCCAACAGAAAACGTCTCCTATCGATTTCTAAATGTCACCATTTTTGACATCAGCTTTGTGTTCATGTATTATTTTGTGCAGAGATTTATATGTTTGTCCATGTAGAAAACAGAGGAGCATTGTTGGTAGTTACTACTAGGATGTAGCATGTTGGCGGAGGAGCAAGTGAATTAGCCCTTGGTAGTTTGGTTGATGTTCCTCAGGCCAATCATAACGTCGGGCAGCCCCGTAGGCACAGCAGTAACAAAATGGCTACTGCTGCAATCCTATGGGCACCGTAGCAGATATAAGAGGCACCTCAGGGGAAAGGAATGTTTGTCCTCTTCCCCTGGGTAAGGCGCAGGCTCACCAATGAGCCTCTTCAAGCCTGCGTTGGCTATTTCGCCAGCGCAGACTTGAGGGCCTTTTTGTCAGGCCACACGGCCTGACATGGGAGTGAGGACCCAACAGTGCAAGCCAGTGCTGTTCCCACCCCTACTCCGCTCCTCCCCTGCTCAGTTCCGCCCACCTGGAAAGAGCACACTGCCAGTGGTGGCAAGACTTACCACATGCTGGCTCCGTGTGGGCTCCTCCAGAGCTGAGCTGAGGCAAGCAGTTAAGCCCTTAACGCCTTATGGCAGTTTCACAACACTGGCGCCAGTGGTAAGGGCTTACTGCTGGCACTATCAAGCATAGAGTTGGGCTCTGAGTGACCACAGGGACAATTTGCATCTGGTTTTGTTACTGGAGTTTGGCTCATGTGATGGCTTCTGAGTAGGAGCTGTAGTTATGCAAATATGAGTAGCATATGATATGAACATATGACGCTGCCATGAACCAGAAGATTGGTCCATCTAGCTCAATACTGTCTACCTTTGAGATCTTCTGAAGATGGGTTGGGACCCAGAAATGGGTTATTATGATCTGCCCGCAGGTGGGGTGTGGCAGTGATGCTGCTGCCGTTTTGTTTTGAGACTCAGACCTGAACAGCTGGAAAATAGCAAGAGCCCCTAGATGAGGGAAGTCCCATCAGGCACCCTGACTATGGAAGGGATGCTTTGACCAAGCCCCCCCCCCTTCCAGCTAGACATCAGAGTCCAGGATGACTAGAGTCTGGCACATCATTGGGTCTGACCGGCTGTGTTGGGCACACTGTCTCGGGTATCAGGAAGCCCTGGGCAGCCCTGTCAAACACAGAACTTTTCAGTGGAGCCAGTTCAATCGTCCTCATCAAGTCCCCAAGTGATACCCAAGCATGTGTGAACCAGCCCACCACATCCTCTCTCTTATATGCGTAGGCTGGCTACTTACAGTTCGGCAGGGGAAGAGTTAACAGCCCCCCTCTCCCCCCTCCACTCTCCCCGCGGCTGAATTGATCTATTAACCAGCTGCCACATTAGCTGGGGGGTGGGGCAGGGGGGCACAATAGCCGCCGCCGGCAGCCGAGGACAATTGATCAGCCCAGCCCCTGCCCCTGCGAGAGTGACATCATCCCGTCCAAACCCCAACCGGCGCCGCCATTGGCTGGCCAGGTAATTGAGATGGGCATTTAAGCTTCTTCCCCCCCGCCCCGCCCTCTCCCAGTGCCTACTTTGTGTCTCCGGCGCGGCGCACACGCCCAGTGCAAGCGGCAGCCGCAGCAGCAGCAACGAGGGGCGCTCGGCCGGCCCTCCTGCACAGACAAAGCCACGCCGGGGTTCGTTTAGCCGCTGGAGCAGCAGCAGCAGGCGGCGGCGGTGGAACGGTTGGCTTCGCGTCGCTTCCCCGCCGGTGCCGCTCGAGCGAGGTAATGGCCGAGAGCAGGCGCTGGAAGTCCTGCGGCTGGCGGCCCCTGGCCAGCGCCTGGGGAGCTGCGCGCCGAGGGCGGCTGAGCCAGGCGCTCCCCTCCCCGCTTCCCGGCACGGTGGTGCTGCTGCTGGGCTCGGCTTCTGCGGGGCGATCGGTGAGATGCGCTGCTCTGCCGCGGCAGGTGCAGGTGGCTCCCCGGTTGTCTGGGGAGGGTGGGGCGGGGCGTTGGCTTTGTTAGGCTGGGCGCTCCTCGCGTGGATCCTGCCGGCAGGAGGGACGGTGGCGAGCCGGATTCCGAGCGGGATGCTCCTTTCTCCTCGGCTCCTTCGGAATCGAATCTGCTGTCGCCTGGCTTCCCCCCTCCCCCCGCCCATCCCGCGGTCCACAGAGTGCCTTTGTATGTGCAGTTCCTGTTGATGGCTGTTCCCTCTGATGCGCTCTCGCTGCGTGGAGTGACCTAAGTGGTCTCTGAAAAGGGATTAAAGGCGATTCTAGCTGCCCAGCGAGCTGAACCGGGCAGGCGAAGCCCTGCAAGTGCTTTGGAGGGGTCGGCGTTGAGAAGAGAGGTGGTGGGCCAGAAATGTCTCACTGATGCTTAGGTAACTGAGTAGCTTCCATCCCCAAAAACTACCCGAAATGGGGGCAAGAGGGGCGAGCCCCGAAGGCTCAGGCCTGGGCCCCTTTCTTTGTTAGGGGAGGTGTCTGGTGTGGTGATGGACAAGCAGCTCTTGGGAATACACAGCCCCACCCTATTTTTGCTTTGTCAGTAGGGTAGTTATTTTCCCCCTCTGTTGGTGAGGGATTCCGTGTGGTACTGAGGGTGCATGTGTGCAGGCAAGATAAACTTGACTTGTCTCTGCTGATGGGCAAATAGTGGGTCACTGAAGACCAACTAGCCAGCCCCTGTACCGCTAACGTCAGAGGGGCCCAGGCGGCCTCCAGTGGACAAAGGACCTGCTCCACCTCTTCCTTACTGTGCACATATAAAGGAACTGCGGTCCAATTTTGAACTTGAGCATGTTACTGTTAGAGGTAATTACAGAAGACAGACTTCCCCTAAAACAATGATGGGGAGCTAGGTGGACTAGCTGCTTTTAAAATAACCAAGGCTTAATTATGAGCTATTCCCAAGAAGCCTCTTAAGGGAGATGAATAAGATGTTTGTGGGATACAATGAGACAATTTACAAAGTCCCTGCTCAGCCGTGGAGCATAGGCCAGTCACTATCTCTTGGCATAATCTACCTCACAGGGCTGTTGTCAGGACAAACGGAAGGAAGGAATCATGTACACCATCCTGAGCTCCTTGGAGGAAGGACAAGATAAAAATATGGTTTTTTTAATTAAAAAAACAGCAGTATCTATGAAAGAACATAAGAAGAGCCCCACTGGATCAGGCCAAAGGTCCACCTAGTCCAAAGGTGTAGTGGCCCACCAGATACCTCAGGGAGCACACAAAGCAACAAGATACATCTCGTTTACTTCTTCCTGCATGTGGTGTTCTAATACAGCAGTGGTTCCCAACCTTTTTGCACTGGGGCCCCCTTTTTAGGTACAACAACCTGTCAGGACCCCCAAGACTTCAGGCCGGAAGTGATGTCATTAAGCAGGAAACGAAGTCATTGTTTTTAATAAATCATACTTTTTGCAAGTCAGAAAGCACATCCCTTTCAGAATATTCTGATTGTGTTGTATCTAAGTGACATTTGAGTTTTGAATTCAGCATTGTACAGAAAGCATGGTGGCTTCTCTCTGCCATTGCTGATCAAGGTGGTAAAGCCAAATGTTAGATAAGTCTTCAGAGTATGTCCGTTCCTCTTCCTAGGGGTGCTGAGACTCACCTAGGTATGCCCATGGAAGATGTGGCATGCCGGCTCGGAAAGAGACCTGGGAGAGGCTTCATCACACACATACGCACACACCAAGATGAGCCTTGCTCACATGAGCCTTACACACATAGCAAGGCTAATTTCCCTCGCAGCCACAAGCACTAAGGAAGTGGCAGTTAAATAGGCAAGTCTTTTCCATAGCCAGAATGAAGCTTCCAAGATGGTGGTGCCCAGATTTTTAAGATGGCTGCCCCAAGCTCATGACTCCCTTGCGGATCCTGTCCCCTGGTTTGGAACCATTGTAATAGAGGCAACTATGTGAAGAAGGGCATTGCCGAGTCCAAACTAGCAAATGTCTTTTTCTTCTGTCACTTTGAAATTAGGTTTAAGCACACTGGACTTGCTCAGCCAAGGTGAGCTATTTAAATGAGACCAGACAAAACTCAATTGTAAGCTTAATTGGCAACTTTGACAATAACAGGAGGTAGAAGTCAATTGTGTTGAGAGGAGAAGATTAAGGCATTGATTTGTGCATGGTAATCAGTTGGCAGATCATGTCTACATTGATCTTCCACGAGAATGTTTAGGCATCCAGGAAGATACACGCGGCTTCAATAGCCAGGCCTCATAGTACAAGTCTTCAAAATGAGATCAGTGAACCATAGATCTATTGGCAGAGATTTGGTTTTGGGTGGGAGAGAATCCTCTCTAGTGAATACAATGGGTGACTATTGGAATGGCCTGTTTTGCTAATCTGAGCTGATGACTGACCGGCCTCCATGGAGAGAGGAAACATTAATGGAAATATCTTAGCACTGTTGCATGCGAGATCATTAAGTAAGGATGAGAACATTGTTGGAAGGTCAGAGGGATGTAATGTTAAACTTTAGACTGCAAGAATAATACGCTTCCACATGTGTCTGCTCTGGACGTGACACGCCTCCTTCCACCTTTGATGTAGGCTGAAGCACTTGCTTTGCAATGATCAAATATGCCTGAATCTTGCATTGGAACTGCTGGGTTGTAAGCAACCCAAAAACGCCTGGGGGAAGAAGAGTGCAAATAGGAGGTTGCGCTGGGGTTGTTGGGGAAAGTCGGCTGTCACCAATTGGCCTTATTGAAAATGCTATGTGCCAACAGAAATACTATGAGAAGTTTGCTACAGAGTGCTTGATGCTGATTGAGAACACCAAAATAAAATGGCTAGCATTGGCAATATTTGCAAATCTGGATATCCCCTTATTGAAGAGTCCTCAGAAGTAAGCAATTAAATGAAGACTATAAAACTCATGAAGAACTGGAGGCCTGTTTAGGGAGGAAAAGGTGGAACTGAAATGGCAGGAATAACCCTATGCCCAAAGACAGCCAGAAGGAAGATGGGAGGAGGTTAAGAACGGCTGCCGGAGGGTGTCTGGCAGTGGTCCAGATTGACTGGGGATATAGAGAGCACACTGAAGTCTTTAAAAAGAGACTAATAGTGTCTGTCAAGTGTGGTATCAGTTTAGGAATTGTGCTGCTGCAGGGGTCAGTCTCTTCTATTTGCATTAAACAAATGTCCCTTTCTTTCCTTTGCAAATGAAAGGTCTATTTCTGTGCTTACCACTCCCACATCAAACACTGGGTTAAAGGGCAGCCATTTTTGCCAGTGCCGGAAGTTGGCCAAATGGACCATAGAGGTCCTCCTGAAGGGCTCAGTTAAGCCTTTAAATGGCCACCTCAATAAACAGTGAAGTCCCAGTATGTAAGTTGCAATAATGTGGAGTAGTATTAGTCTTGGTCTTGTTCAGGTGGGGTGGGGAAATGATTCCTAATATAAAAAGAGCCAGAAGATTGTGGATCACCTGTTGGTGATGGTCTTGGTGTAGGTGTGTGATTACTGATACTTGCAAGGAAGATGAACCTCTCCTTGGGGCAAAAATCCTGGTCTGGAAAATGTTCTCTTGGTACTGAAGGGCCTCTGAGTCCATGTTCCAGGGCTAAGGCGTTGCATGTCCTCAAATTGCTTCTGAGCATTTACAAAGTGCCTTTTCGTGGCTAATGACAGAGTGCTGTTGCCCCCCCCCCCAATCAGCTGCAAGTAGGATGAAAGATTCCTAGGTCTGATTTGAGCTCTGGCAGCTCCATTTCGGGAGGGGGCAAGATGTTGGGACCCCTTGCTTGAGCAAAGAGCCCAGAGGCTTCCAAGGGCCTTTCTTGTGTGCCACTATCCAAGAACAGCCAATGAATAGGTGTAAATGCTGTGCAAATGGGCTTGGTCGTCCTTGCCAAGTTCTTCTGTCATCAGTCATGTCCCCCAGAGAGGAACATGAATAGAATAGCGGAGGCTAGAACAAGTATTGCCCCACTTCTGCTTGGGGTTAAAATAGTGCTCTCAAAACACTTGGATCTGCTGTACAAACTGAGTTAGGTTCTCTTCCCCCCCCCCCCCGTTCTATAAAGGACAAATATAGATGGGCCCTTGGCCTGATCCAGCTAGGTTCTTGTTTGGAGCCCTTTAAATGGTTAAGACCATTTAACGTTATTACTATTTGCCTGTAAACCACTTTGTGTTGAAAAACAGTATATAAATACTATTGATTGATGGATGGATTGTGTTGCTGGACAATTGGGAATTGCCAGTGCTGGAGTCTTACTGTAGATATATATGGTTGTTGGGCATTTTGCTGAATAATCACCATATACTTTGCTCTTGTACCCTAGACCTTCTATATGTATGTGTACTTCTGAGACTATCTCTTGCTTATAAAACCTGGATCTGGGTGTTAAACTATAATTAATCAAACCAAAGCCTCCTTAACATCATGAAAAAACTTCCATCTTCTGGTTAGTCAAATGGGCCTTGATGGAAAATCTCATGATATCTGATGTCTTAATTCCATGTCGCGGCAATACACAATATAGACATGGCCTCCCTCCAATGTTAGCGGCATATTTTTGACAATGTAATGTTGACTTCTGTTTGATGGTGATCACCTTTTATATTGTTGTCTTTAAATGCCTCCTAGTTTTTCCATAATGAGAGTTGGCAGCTGGTGGCCTGCAGGGAAGAGGCCTCTTCTTGTAGGTCAACATGACCTCTTCCTGCAAACGAGTTTTCTTAAGTAATCAAGTAGGAAGAGAAGCAGACCAAAGCAAGGCCAGAAATCTCTCCTGTGCTGCTGCTGTTTAATTTTTCCTTCTGCATCCCTGTTGGATTGCAAGGGGTGCAGGGATGTAGCACAGCAGCTGGTCTTGCTGGTATGCTGCTTAGGGAGGGGGCTTGGCCTCCACCCTTGTTGCATTCAAAATAGTCTGCTAAAAATAACTAGAATCGCAGTTATTGCACTGTTCAGCACGTGCTCCTGACTAGTCACCAGGCATACTGGTCAGAGCCCAACAAATGGGGCTGTACAATGAGGGATGAAACAAGGCCAGCCCCACTTCTGAATTGCCCTTGCCTCCCTCTGTGCTATGGTGGACCCTGACAACTCATTTGCTGTTGACTCTCAATAAAAGGCGGATAGGATTCCTGCTGAAACCAGCTGTTGCTGTGTGCTTGGATTCCCCTAGAGAATAAATTTGGGCACTTTATCTCTGCTGATTGTATTTTGTATTGGTAGACTTGTACAACCTATCTCTAGAACATCAATATATGCATGTTTCCATGAGTGTACATAACCAACCCCGTGGCTGGCTACATTTCTTTTCCCATTTTAAATTTGCAATTCACAGATGACTGTCGCCTCGAGTTTTGTGCCCTCAAGTTTTGAGGGGACAACTGTCCTCTCGAGTTTTGTGATAAACACGCAATAGGTGTGTAATCTCCACATTGTCTGGCTAGGGTTCCATGCAAGTTATCAGTAGTGTTAAATTGGTGTGTTTCTCTTTCAGGACAAAAGTGGAACTTGCCTAGCAGCTCAAAGGGGTACAGATGGCCTGTCCTCCGCCTGTGGGTGCAAAGATGGATGACAAAGCAGCCGGTGGGGACACTGTTCCACAGACAAATGGTACATGCCACATTTCTGAAAGAGCACCAGCTGACTGTCTGCCTGCGGCAAAACAAAAGTCTGGCAAGAACCTTCAGCCAGTGGTCCAGTCTACTGGGGGAAAGCAAGCAACGGCTGCTACATCTCGCCCTCCTACAGGTTCTGGTAGTGCTTTCAAGATGCTCAACAATGGAATGGCAAAGAGGCCCAGTGTGGCCCAGCCCAAACGGCCAGCGTCCAAGAGCAGCAGTACTCCCAGCACATCTAGAGCAGCGGTGAAGAAATCAATTGATGGACCCAGCGGGCTGAGGCTATCTGAAAAGATGGGCCTGGACAAGGAGGTGCAGCAGAAAACCACCAAGGTGGCCTCTCAGCCTACAGCCACTGGTAGGCCTTGCTAACTCTTTGGCATTGGGTTAATGCCGTATTAAGCTCCTCAAAACATGGCAGGCTGCCTTTGGGCTGGTCTCTTGGTTCCTAGCGGCTATTGTTGAGGGAATCCAGTTACCAAGGCTCAAATTTGCAGCTGAGCTTGAACCGTCTGTGTATTGGCCAAAAACCTTTCAGATTTTGTACTACCAAATTACTAGCTAATGAGAAGGACAGTGAACTATGCAGATAACTTGATGGTTTTCCTGAACCATCAATCACTGGCACCTTTTTGGACTTCTAGAAGTCACCAGATGCTACCTCACTGGTTAAAGATCCATAAGGATATAAACCTCGGTAGTTCTTGAATCAGAAAAAGGTGATAAATTCTGTATTTGTATGATGCAGTTGTAAGACATGAGAAAATATATACACACAACCCTGCCTCTAACCATCACACTACACTTAAATCCTCATACAGAAACCGCATTCTAGAGGTGTTGCCACTAGTTGGGCTCATCTGTTGTGTTCAGCCTTGTCCAACCAATGTATTGTCAGTTTGTTTAGCGTGTTCTTATGCTTCTATCTAAGCCAAGTATCTTTGTTCTTATTCCTAGCACCGAAGTCAACTGCTACAAAACCCAAGAGAACAGAACAGGCTAAGCCTTCCAGGTAACTTTTTGATGCTGTTCTTAAATATTTCAGCCTGGGGGTTGGATTTGATCTGACCTGTACTAATTGCCAGGGAACTGAGGTGCAGAGCAGTGACCTCTCGCAGCATTACTGTTTATGGTACTTGTCAGGCTGTGCCCTTGATCCTTTGAAGCTGCCGTATGACAGTGTCATACCATGGTCTGTCTAAGTCAGTGACATCTGCCCTGACTGGCAGCAGTTCTCCAGGTTTCAGAATTTTTTTTTTTGGGGGGGGGGTCCTTTCCCAGTCCTACCTGGAGATGCCAAGGATTGGCCTAAAACCTTCTGCATACAAAGTATGTGGTCTTCTCCAAGCTAAGGCTCTATCCGATGAGACCTATTTACAATAGGAGGAAAGGGACAGAATATTCCTGGGGAAGGTGTGTGCATGCCCGCATAGGGGTACCAAGAATAAACGGCACTAACAGTTTTCTGATGGCTTCTGGCAGCGAAAGCCAATTTCTCCCCCCTCCCCGGGTCAAGACAAGATTTTTAACTCCCACCAACCTAAGCATTCTCTGTAGGAACAAAATTTACGCCATGCTGCATTTGTGGTGAGAGGCCCTGACTCGGTTGTCTTACCCTGATGGTTACAGTTCTTGGGTCACTCAGTGAATTAAGCTCCCAATCCCACCCATCTCTCTAGTGCCAATGTAGCTGTGATGCACCCCAAATTTTCCCTCGCCTTGAGGTGATCTCTGTGAGTTGGCATGGCTGCATCAGTGCCGGAATGTTGGAGTGGGTTAAGCGTTATGTGTAGCGTTCATGCTGATAAAAAAGGGAAATGGAGTTGTGGGCAGTGGTGGGATTCAAATAAATTAACAACCGGTTCTATGTCCTTTAGGGCGGCCACTGCCTTTCTTCCCTCTCCCAACCTAAAACTAACAACCGGTTCTGCAGAACTGGTGAGAACTGGCTGAATTTCACCACTGGTTGTGGGCTGGGAAGCTTCCTGAAGCAGCTTCTAACTGCTTCACATTCAAATAGTATTTTGGATCAAGCAGCACTGGGCTAGCAAGAACTACTCCTTAACAAAATTGAACGTTGGGCTTTGTTCTACTACGTTGCTGTGTTTGGCAGAAATGCTAGTTTTTGAGTAGGACTGTTCAGACAAAAGAATCTTGGCGTTTAGGTCCTCCAAGTTGTGAGCACCAAAGAGACCTACAGTGTTGCCTCTTTAATGCCTGCGGGGTGACACAGCCTATGTTTGGGGTATAGGAGAAAAGTTCAGTTCTGAATTATGCAAGTTGCTGGTATATCTACTCTTGTTTGGAGGGTGAAATGCACACTTTCTTTCTCTTGGAGATGAGAGAGAGAGGGGGTAGGAACAGACTGTTGTGGCCTCAAAGACATAGGCATTCTAGACAGGGGAATTTGAAGAGACTTGACTACTGTAAAACAAACAGGCAGAGAGCTGCAACTAACTTCAGCTGCTTCTCTCCTTGCTTGTTTACAGCATCTGAACCAAGAAGTGGTGGAGCAGCTGGAAGGGATGAATTTCAAGTGTGATGTGAATATGTGCTGCTTTTCTAGCTATAGTTTTCCTAGCCACTGGCTTGGCAAATGTTAAGTGCCGCTGTGTTAGGATAGCATTGGCACTCTGAGTCTAGTTAATTGGCAAAGATTTTAAGTACAAGCATTTGTCAGCATGCTGGCATAGATGTGGGCCCTGTATGTTATAAAGGATTGGACAAAATCTTTCTTGCCTCTTTCCCTGCTCTCTTTCAGGACTTGGTTGCCAGGGACAAAGAATGCCACTTCTTCATCCACCCTAAACAGAGCACCAGCCAGTGACAAAGGTCTGGGCAAATCTAAACCAACAGCACCACCTGCTGGTCAGGCTACATCAGTGCAACACCAGAAAAATACTGTGGCTACACAAAGAGGTATACCACTATACAGTATACCCACCATGTGGTGCATTAAAAAGGCTGAGCCTGCCCTGGCAGAATGTGTAAAAGAAGTTCCGATATACAAAATAGGGAATTAAGATGCAGGCAATAGGTAAACGGCTCAACAAGTGCTTTTCATTTACATAGCAAAGCATTTCACATAACACTATCTTTGCTGTAATTCTTAGGCCAACCTTGTAAGGAAGGTAAGTAGACCCTTGAATTGAGTTATGGGGAAGGTGCTAAAGCCAAGAGGGACTTGCCCACCTAGTGACCGCATGGTAGAGGGGACACTTCTAGGGCATTCCCGATTCTTTGCTTGGTCCCAGCCATACATCAGTGTTTTATAGTGTTTTGTGTTTTATAGGTCCATTTTGGATTGGCATTTAGGGTTGGGGCTATCCAGGTGATCACAGGAGGAGAATCATAATGATGGGCACCATTGAAGGAATGAAATAAACACACAGAAGCATTAGCTGCCTACTATTCATGGCTCCTATATTGATTGATGCCATTCCACTATGTATTACATTGTGTAATAAATACACCCCATTATGTATTACACCCACCAGGTAGGGGCAAGAACACTGTTGAAATGGTAGGGGCAAGAACATCAAGGGTTTATCCAGTTGCATAGCTGAGTGGGGGTCACCTGGAAGCCATGACTCTAGGCATTCCCACATGGGGAGTGGCATGCTGCCCCTGCTGTGGTGATCCAGTCACTTTGGCCCTGTCCTCTTTGCTCGCAGCTGAACTGCTCAGCTTCTTCCAGCCAGCCACGCTATGACTGGCATAGTGACAGTGCTGAGTGACTGTGGGAGCAGGTAGGCAGAACCTTCACCCCCGTAGCCATTTTCAGTGTGATCACTTGGAGCGAAGCTGGCCACTTAGTCCAAATATAAAATATAGACAAATCTTGCTAGATAATCTCTACTAGCCAGAGCTCCTGAGGGAGGAAGTTTGTCTTTCTGGTGTAGGAGTATGCTTTTAAGCCTTTTAGTAGGTTTTAGCCTTCTATTTTAGGGTTACTTTTGGTCCTATGGGATCTTTAGGTTCAAGTGTTTACCAGCTTTTCATTTCTTTTCTGTATTTGAAAATGCCCTCCATGGGTGAGTGCAAAATGCTAGGGAGATCACAATTGTCTGGAACATGGTCTAGAACAGGTGTGGGGGGATAGGCAGTGTGGGGCTCACGAGCTACCAGCAGCCCATGGCCCTTTTGGCTTGGAGCAGCCATTGCTGAGCAGCCAGAAAGGACTGGGCAAGAACACGGTGCCAGCCGGCCCTGGCTTTTCCAGCTGCCTCCCTGGTGCTCACAAGCTCCTGGCTGGCATGCGCTCTTAGGAGGTGGCGGCTTGAAGCGGGACTTATGACTGCAGCTAGACAAGGCAGTGGGAGAAGCAGCTTTGCCACAATGGTGAGAGGTGGAGCAAACAAAACACAGAGGGGGAGGACATGAAGTGAAAGTCCTCCCAGGATTGGGGGACTTGCTTAGAAGTTCTCTCACCCTCCAGAGCACAACCTGGTGACCTGCCCTGCTCTAGAGATTTTTTCCCTACAGTTAAATATGGGGGGGGGGAGAATCCAGGACAGTGAGGGCTGTGTTTATTAATAATCTGCTGCGGCTGTGTGCTGCTTCTTGGAAGGATCCCCTGCCCTGCTTCTTTTCTGGCAATTTTTTTTAATTAAAAAAGGTTAAATATGGGAGGGATCACAGTAGCTCTTTGCCAGTTCATCATTTTGTTGAGTAGCTCACATATATCCAATGGTTGCCTACCTCTGTAGAACCTTGGAAGCTTGTAGTAATCAGCATTCTGGAAGTAACTGCGGTGATGTTATGTCACAGGAATTACATGGGGGCAGCATGCTGATCAGCTACCCCACTGGGTTTATCAGCAAAACCCCAGTGGCAGCAGGGAAATGGACTTGAGCATTTTGATACATGTTGTCCAGGTGCTGCATGCAGTCAGGCTTCCCCAGTCAACGAAGGCTTAAGATGATGTTTGTTGTTCCAGATGCCACAAGATCTGCCACTGTCCCCAAGGCCAAGCCTTCAGACTCCAGCCCTACTGTGAAACCACTGTCTATCCCAAAGCATTTCAAATCACCAGGCTCCAAATCGCAGTCTGATCTTGGACAGAAAGTTGTGCCGGCACCCAAGAATACCAAGCTTGCCAATGCCAAGAAAGTTCCTGAGGCCCCTAAGCCCAGAACTTTGGTGAAGGCAGCTGCTGGGACTGTTCATCCAGCCCAACCACAAAGAGCATCAGCCTCTGCTGCCAAGGCTCCACCTGTAGGGGGCAGTCCAGGTAAGAAGCTTCCAAAGAAAGGTGCCCTTTCCAACCAAGAGCAGGTTCCGGCTCAAAAAAAGAAGCTCCAGAAGGCGCCCACCAAGGAAGCAAATGCTGATGTAGTGGCTGTTGAAGCAGAGAGCATTCCCACAGAGGACACAAGGCCTCTAGAAAAAACAGAACCTGTGGTAAGTGCAGAGACTGAAGAGGCTGCATCCAGGCTAGAATCAGTGGAGCCTGAGCTAATCGAGCAAAGGGACCTGGAGGAGGAGGAGTCAAGACCCCACAGTACAGTGTCTCCAGTGGTGCGCGAAGGTTCTCCGGTCCTTTCCAGTCCACAAGATGCAGCGGTCTTGTCTCCCAATGAGATGCCTCCCTTAACGGATCCTGAGATCCTAGAACTCCCTGGTGAAAAGCTGGACTTGCCGGTTGCATTTCTCCCGTGTGAACAGTCTAGTCCCATTCACCTGGTGCTCCCGTCCCCAACTTTGCAGTCCAGTGGGGAAGGCACAATCTCCCCGCCCTTGGAAGAACAAGCGCCTCCAAACCTTGATGTTCCAGTCTCTGAACAGCCACACTCCTTGCATGAAATTGAGGAGCCTTGTGAAGAAATGTGCCATCTCTCAGCACCTCCTCTGACTAAGGACTTCCAGCAGTCAGCTGAAGAAGTTGCTTCTGTACCTAGCGGTATAGAGGGGCTTTTTTCTGGCTCCTTGATCTTGGAGCCTGGGTTGTCTGAGGAGGCCCCAAATGAGAAGCTCCTGGAATTGATGACAGAGATCCAGGAAGTACCTCCTCCTCAACTGGCAGAGTCCCGATTGGTTAGTCAGGCGGATCTTTCCCTGGAAGCTGTGGAAGGGCTCCAGGCGGCTGAGCATGATGATGTAGGGCAAAGGGTTGAGAAGGAAGGTGAACTAGTAAGCCTGTCTTTCAGCCCAGAGGAACAGCAGCAGCAGCAGGATGTTCCTCCTGTGCAGGTAGAGGCTGAAGTCTTGAGGAGGAGTCCTATTGACTTTGGAGCTGGAGATGCCCAAGAAGTTCCAACTTCTCAGCAGGAAGAGAAGCTGCATGAAGTTGCTGTCTGTGCAGAAGATGACTTAAGGAAAGCTCTAGATGGAGCAGAACATCCCATGATGAGTAACATTCAAGACCCTTCACCTCTTGCTCTGCATGAGGCAGCCCTAGTCCATACGGAGTTGACGGTAGATTCCTACCCAGGCCTTGATGACTCGTCTAACTCTTTGGGTAGTATAGGAGGCCTTGAGGATGATGCAGTAGTCCAAGAAATCTGCCTTGACAGTCTGAATCAAGAGGAGGCTCCCGAGTGTGGTGTTCCTGCTCCTCTACCCTGCCTTTCAGAGGAGATGCCGTCAACTGGCGGTGCCCAGGCGGTGGTGTCAATGCACAAACCTCAGACCCTGCCCCTGAGAAGCCTGGAGCTGTTGCCAGAACCTCCTGCTCAGCTTCCCGAAGTGCCAGAGCTGCCACTAAGCAATGTGGTGCTGAAGGGCCACTCCCCCGAGAGAGGCGGCTCCTCCAAATCCAGCACTCTGAGTGGGCCTGATCTGGCTGGCAAGAGCAGCAGTGAAACAAGCACCCCTGAGGAGCTTCGGGACTATGACAGCAGCTCCGGAGTAGAGTCCAAGTCTGACGAGAAACTGGAGCAGACCTGTCACCAGCTGCTCAGTCCCCTGGAGGACCTGCCTGGTGAGCTAGATCTGGGCATCCACATGGAGAAGGGAGACGACGAGGCAGAGACCCTTCCTGCTGATGAAGTCCTTGGAGACCCCCCTACGGAGCCCACAGTGTCCTCTGAGGAGGAAGCGGAGCTGGACACAGATCTTCTGAAGGACCCAGGCTTCACGGAGACCGTGTGCTTGTCTACGTCTCCTCCTGGCAAGCCCTGCTTGCCCCATTCAGTGGAGGAGTCTGACGAGCCAGGCTCAGGGGATGCTGGAACGGAAACCCCAGCCTCGACCAATTCTGCTGCTTCCTGTGACGTCTTTGGTGCCTTCCATCTCCATTCCACTGACAGCTGCGGCAAGAGCCCGGGCCTCTCTTCCTTGGAGAGCGAAGAGCATTCCACTGAGGGCACAAAGGACCAGCTCCCCAAAGAGATGAACAGCAAGACCCCCATAGACTGGGAGCAGCCTTTGCCAGTCACCCCGGCTTCCCAGAAGATCAGAGGGCAGGATGAAGAGTCATCCCAGCCTTTCACTGCCATTCATAACCTGGCTGCAGGTAATGTATAGAGGAACCTGCCTTGTCTGTGTCGGTGCCAATCTGTGGTATTTCAATGTGCAATAGTACCCCGTAGGGAAGGCAGATGGCCCCCTTCCTCCTCGTGTACTTGTTCATCTGTGTCTCTAGCCAAGCAGGCATACTTCTGTCTTTGTGTTGAGCTCTTTCCCTTGATCCCCCCCCCCTCTACAGATTTCCTCAGGGGAAAGTGTGTGTATTTTAGTGTGTTTCTGAGAAGGGTAAACTTCTTAGCCTTTTGACATGTTGAATAAAGCATCACTTTGTCTATCTGATGACCTGGCCTGTCTTGTTCTTCCAGGAGCCCTGTCCCTGCCTCTCGTCCTTGGGCTTGGAAAGAGGGGTCTCAAAGTTTCCTTGCTCACTAGCTTCTGAGACCTTGCCAGAGATTGCTCACATTATTTTTGAATGCCTGGGTGGTAGGCGCTGAGCACGATTTCCAGCTGTGGGGGTTATTTTGGATTGCCAAGCTATTCCATGGGACTGGAGAATTGATGGGCACAGAATGAATAGAGGCAGCAGAGCTCCAGCCTTGATCTAGAACCTTGATTATTGACAGCATATTCATTCCTGGACTTACCAATAACCTTTAGCTTAAGTGTCTGCTTCTGGAGCCTCCTTGAGGATAACCACCACCACCCCAGTTCCTTAGCCAGGTTGTCTAATGGATAGAAAACTTTGATGCCATAAACGTTATTTCCTTTCTCACATGTCATGATGCACTGGCTTATACCTTACCAAAAAATACAGGGTGGAGCAGAAAAATCCAGTGCTATAAAATTAGTCAGCTAAACTGTTCGGGCTGACCTTTCAGCCATCTCCCTTGAGCTGGCTCTCATCATGATTTTATCAAGTATACGATGCATTCCAATGTGGATCTACTGTAACCAGTAGGCAGTGCTATTTTAATTGGCTGAAGAGGAGTCTTGAATACTCTGAACCAGCCTGCCTTGTTGTAAGGCAGTCTTAATCTTGGAATGCAATTGCCTTGCATCTGAGAGATTCTGAAGGTGGGGAGCAAATAGACATTTTTTAATGGTAGGTGAGGTTAAACTTGACTGGGTTAAGTTCACACAGCGGAACACAAGTGTCTTGTAATGCTTCACACGAGCCTCTTCATTCTACTGAGCCCTGGGAAAATTCGTAACTTGATAGAACCTCTCCCTCTAGTTTGTCCATGCAATGCCAGAATTGACGGGCCATTTAAACGATCACGTACTACAGCTTCCTGCCTGGAGATGGTTTTGTTCTTGTACTAGTAGGCTTAAAGTAAAATTGCTGCCAATCGAGAGCTCCTGCTCTTCCTTGTGAGAACCCAGAGTGGCAGAAACGGGCTCCTGAGCAGTCACTGTGTTAAAGCTAGTATTTCATGTACTGTAGCATGCAATCCTTGGCAGAAAGACATCCAGCTGCTCTCATGTTGTATATATTTCTGGGGGCAGACGCAAGCCAAGCTGCCGATCTGAGCCTGCTTCCACGTAATAAGCGCTGGCACCAGTGGCACAAGCATCACAACAGTAGATGAGCAAAAAGTCCCCCAAGTAGGAGGTGGCATTCTTGCTAGGCTGGCGAGCACCCCCAAGCTGGCCTCTGCCCGGCACTTGTTTGTTCTTGTCTGTCCCTTTCTCCCCTTGTTTGTTACACCCGTCCTGCACCCTGAGGGCCACTCTTTCCAACCCAAGCTCCTTGCCCTGTTTGTAGGTGACAATGGGGCTGGCTTGCCCTTCCCCTGGGGACCATGTCCATCAGAGATCCTCTCCACTATCTATGAAGTAGAAAGTGGTGCTGAGACGCCTGGCCCTGATGAAGAGGACGGGAGCCGCTGCTTGTGTGCCGCCTCCCGAGACCAGGCTCTTCACCTAGGAAACATCCAGGCCACAGTTGTGCAGCAGCTGATCAGCCGGACGCTGCTCTTCTCCGCAGAGGCGCCTTCTGGGGCTGTCGGTGGGAAGGGGGCAGTGAGCAGTGAAGCAGAGATTTGCAAGTGGACAGAACTGATCTCCCCCCTGGATGAATCACGGGCCAGCATCACTTCTGTGACGAGCTTCTCCCCAGAGGACATGTCGTCCCCCCATGGGGATTGGACTGTAGTGGAGGTTGAAACCTTCCACTGAACTTTCCTTGAAGTGAACATTAAGTCGTGAGCGTTTTTGGCTCGTTTCCTTCCACGTTCTTCCCTTAGATTTCACCTAGTCCTTCTCGTTGGTGCCTTGGGGGATGAGATGAGGATATTCCCCCCCCACTTGGGCAGCTAATGTCAAAAACAGAGATGGTGGCTCAGTTGGTCTTCTCGGCACATGAGCGCTGACGAAATACAAGCTACCTTTGAGCTGCTCCTAGCCCAGTTGAGCTTTCAGCCTTTACACTGGTTTGTTTGAGCCAGTCTTACATACCATTGCCTGGTGACAAAAGACCCTTTTGGTTAAGTAAGGTAGCAATGCCATCTCTCTTGCTCCCTTAGTGGAAGCATCCTGAGCCAGAGAGGAGCAACCAGTCTGCTGTCACTACTGCAAACCCTGAAATTTACACATGGACCTTTTGCCAATTCCTGGCTACGGAAGGCTCTTGGCAGGGGATCAGATATCTTCTCCCCCTTTATCTGACTGAAGTGGAGAGGAACCTTCCTAAAGCAGACTACTTGCTCTCGGAGAGGGCATTGCACTTCCTTTCCTGGAAGATGGGGGATGTGGCACATATTTGAGCTTCCACGTGGGGAGAGTGCCGATAGGTTGGGACTGTTTCAAGTGAGAAAATGATGTTTGATAACATACAGTAGTGATGCTATTTTGAAATGAATTCTTGTGTCTTTGTTCAAGAACTGGTCACACGTCCTTGCTACTTCCAGGAGATGACTGGCTTGCCTTGTTCAGATGGAGCTGTGGTTGGGAGGAGTTTTTATGCTTTATGTATACAATTTGTTTTCATGAAAGTATGACCGAAACTTCTAGGCAGGTAAAAATTGCACTCTGCAAAATGGAGGGCAAGAATGAGTTGCTCAAATCACAGAACTATTTCAGAATGAAGTTTCATGGGAAACAAGTTACTATCCAGGTACATGAAGTTGAGACTGTTTTCCCTTGAATTGGGCTAGCCCTAGCCACAATGCTGGTACAGCAGTTGCACTCGTGCATGTCTTGGCACAGCCATCTCACAAGGGGGGCCTCCTTGCTTTTTCCCAAAACCAAGGTGCTTGACCGTTTTGGTGATGCAACACCACCTCTTTCATTTGGGTAAAGGACTTGTAGCTTGCTAACTAGTCTTTATACCCAGTGTCAGTTGTGACTTGCTGTTTCATCATCAGGGCCAGAGTGGCTCCCTCATTTGCCCCAGCAATTCCTTGATCATAGGACACTGCCTGTTGGTACAATGCCTTCAGCCTTTACTTCTGGTGTTGCACCTGATCTGATCTTGCACTGGCCTCTACGTGGACCTGATCACCAGACTTGCCTTCTGAATCTTGATGGATGTGGAAACCTTAATTGGATGGGGAAAATTTGCCTTATAGCTCAAGGCAAGTGGCTAATGTTAACTATAGCTGGCTTCTATACCTGAAGATGCTAGGACTCTAATTACCCCTAACAAAAGTAACTGAACCATGAAGCAACATCGTACCTGTTTGGTTGTATCTGAATGTCAAAACACTATTCCATAATGTAGGTTTATTTTTTTTTAAGTTTTAATCTTGGTGGTTCTACTCTTTCACCACACCTGCTTTTCATGTACAGCTCATGGACAAAGACATACAAACCTTCACCCTGTGAAAATCCTAAGGTTTTGATCTTCCTGAAGTCTGTGCGTGTTTGTGTCATTTTTGTAATGTAGCAAATTGTTGGCAATTATGGTATAAAAATTTTTTCTAGCTTTTTAAAATAAAGATGAACTTGAGTTTCTGTTGTCTGGTCTGCTTAAAAATGGGAATCAGAATGTACAGAGAAACTTGGAATGTGAAACCAATCTGTTACGATTCCAGCTGAAAGCTGAGAAAACTGGCTCATATTGGTTATGGATTAGTTCTCTTGATCTTGCCTAAAGCTAAGCAGGGCAGAAATTGTTCTCTAGTAGCTTCATTATGACATGTTGGGCTAAGATGTTGAGTAATAGAACACAGCTACAGGTTCTAAATGACACACCAGGTTTAGAATCCAGACTTTCTTGAACAGTCAATGATTTGATTACTAAGTAATGGGTGGTTCAAAATTAGTAACTACTGACTAGTCTCTCCCCTTCCCCCTAGGCCTAATTACGCTTTCAGATGTAATTCATTGCCTATTTATATTGTCATGGAGCATGGTAACTTGCAGCTCTTTGTTCAGGTAGTGTTCTGTGTTTGGCCTACTGGCTCCCAGTCTTCCTGTTTGCTCCTGCTGTTTGCAACCCATGATAATACAATGGTTGGCAATGATTGCTACTGAGCACCCTTTTAAAATGCAGATCAGAAGAGCAGTTGAAGGTTCTAGTTCTTTCAATGGGATCCTATATTGTACTGTCGGGAGGACAGTGTCACAGGTTGATGTATATATCCTGCCCTGTTTGACACGCAAGCACAACGGCAGTTCATGTTCTAAAGGTGGGACAATATCCTAAAGATGCACTGAGTGATAGCTAAGACAACTGAAGCAAACTTGGTGTGTGGGCCTAGCTAGAGCAGAGGCTGTAGTCCTCAGTAACTGGACTGGGACAGGTCATTTGGCTGCTCCAATTTAAACTTTGTGGTTTTATGTTAAAGTGGACAGTATGGATAGCAAATTCCATACTGGGGCAGAGGCAAAAAGGCAAAAAACTGGACCACTCTTCTAAAAATGATTTGTTCTCGCAAAATCCTGCTGAGCAACAGTAATCATGTCTTGGCAGCAATTGCAAATTGCTGTCTTTGTCATACCATCTATGCTGTGGGAGGGAGCACTCCCTCCATCCCTTTTATTTTCTATATGGATTTTCTACCTGGCCAAACACCCACCCCCCAAAATTATTCTAAACCAGTGTTTCTCAGATTGTGGGTTGGGACCTAGTTAGTGTGTCATGACTTGATGTCAGGTGGGTTGGGGAAAGCTGGGAGCAGCCAGCTTGGATTCTGGTGAATGAGCTGGGTGATTTTAATACTATTTTGCTTGTCAAAGTTGTAAACAGACCTTTTTAAATTTTACTTTGCTATTTAAAAATGGCTAAGCAATAACCTAAGTTAGTGGTCTTCAACCCTTTTAGTCTGGGACTCATTTTTTAGAATAGCACTCAGGTTGGGACCCACTGGAAGTGATGTCATAGCCAGAAGTGCCATCATCAAGCAAAGTGCTGCCAGTGTGACATAATCAAATGACACTCCTAGAACACAAATAGGCATTCTTGGACTGAAGCAACGTACAACTATGAAACATCTTTGACAGAAAGCAAAATTAGGACAATATATATAAAAAGCACTGAACTAAAAACAAAATGTTAAAAACCTCACTTGGAATTTCAAACTGAACACAAAGGAATATTGGAAGAGTAAGATGGCTGCTTTCAGCTTTCTGCAACCCACCTGACGCCAGGTCGCCACTGACCGAATGGGTCCCAACCCACAGTTTGAGTAAAACTGACCTAAGTTATTGCTGCTTTCCTAGGAAAGCAGCAGGCTCTAGGGTCTCAGTGATGGCATGCCCTGCTTGATGATGTCACTTCTGGCCATGACATCACTTCCAGTGGGTCCTGGACCGACACTCATTCAAAACGTGGGTCCTGGCAGTTTTAGGTTTTCCTAAATGCACAAGAGCATGCATTGTCCGCCTCGCATAGGTTTCTTTTTCCTGGCACCCAGTCTTTTCACAAGATTGTAAAAAAACTGGCTTGTTCCCCCCTCCCATCCTTGCTGTCTGCTTTTAAGAAATGGAAGGACAATGCTGGACCTATTCTGTAGAATCCAATGCTTAACTCGGGGCCCCAGTAAAAAAAGCATCTGCTCTGCTGTATCTAGGTGAGCAAATGTACCTTATAGTATCTTATAGGAACTGCTCGGTTGTGAGTTGGTAGCCAAAACCCCAAGCCATTTGTTTTCTTAGTATAATACCTTATAACTGCAGTGCCAGTTATGCCAGGAGAGAAGGCAGCTGCTCCTCAGAACAGCTTTGCATTGGCCATCTCTGGAACTTCACATTTGTGATACAGCTTAAAAGGACCAGCACAATGAGCTTTGAGTTCTCTATCATTCCTTGGCATGAAGTAGCATAAGCCCTTTCCAAAGTGGGCCCTCTAATACACCTGTAAAAGCTATGCAGCACAGATTCCTTTTATTGTAAGTCGTCTTGTGACACAGGATCAATTCTAGTTATTATAGTCCATGCCCAATGGTACATGGCGATTCGAGATAAAGAACTTAAAACATTGTGCTGATTCAAATCAAGGACCCATTTACTATGGTATTCTGCTTCTCATAGTAGCCAACCAAATATTTTCATTTCCTGCTTGAACTTACAGGAAGAAACTGCGTCCTGTTGCAGCTGACCCCCCACCCAAATACCCCTAAACCTCAGAGGTATACTACTTTTGCATCTGGCAGTTCCTACCATGGTGGTAACTATTAAGAAACCTAACTTGTCTAACCTGCTTTTACAGATATATTTTACAATTATCAGTCAGTATCTTCTGGCAGTAAATTCCATTATTTTGGAATAATAAAGGGCAAGTAATACTTTGTCTGTCCTGAATCTCTTACCAATCAATTAGGTGACCCTACGTTGCAAAAGGGAAGGAAGCTCTAGCCAGTTGCTCTGTCTTGCTCATAATTATCATTATAGGATATCCCCATTGTAAAAAATTTCTCTAAGTAAAAAAGTCTCTTATAGGGAAGATGCTCCAGCTTTTTGATCAATTTTGTTCTCATTTTCAATACAAGGTATACCAATCAGCAGCATAATGCTGGGTACCATGTCAACAAGCAATATGTTTAAATATTCCCAACAAATGGGAATATCATCCTATGGTTTGCTGGCGCAACTGCTGGCTATAAGCAGTGGTGTAGTGTTTATGCCTGTGATATGTACTGTAAACAGTTGAATGCATTTCTTCGCTGCTACAGTACTAGCTAGCATTACATTCCAGTTTCCTAGCTACTGATCTCATTTTAAAAGGCCAGTAATGGCAAAAATTAGTTAAGAGATCTTTCATAGTGGTATATAGTCACGGCAGCACATTTGGCAGTAGAATAGGATGGGGTAGTGGTTTTGGAGCTGGATGAGCATGGTTCAAATCCAACTCAGCCATCAAGCTTCCTATCACTATCTCTCGGCCTAACCTGCCTTACAGGGTTATTGAGAGGACAAAAGGAGGGAACCCACTCTGAGCTCCTGAGTTCTCAAACGTTTTAGACCGGAATCCACTTTTTAAGTGATATCATAGCTAGAAGTGACATAATCAAGCAGGAAGTGTTGTCACTGTAACATAATTGAAACTCCTGAAATGCAAACTGGCATTCTTAGACTGCAGCAATTGTACAACCATGAAACATTCCTGACAGAAAGCAGGATTAGGAGAAAATATTATCTAAAAGCACTGAACTAAAAACATTTTTTTTAAAAAAAAGCCTCACTTGAAAATTCAAACTTTCTATGTAGAAGCTTAGGAAATGGGCTTCTGAGTTTTCCTCATCCTAGGATTGCTTCACAGCACCTCATATTTACCATATCGGCCAATATCATACTAGTCCATCTCCCTGATTAAAGCCAGGTTGACAGAATGAGTTTGTGTGGTTTATTTCATCCAGAGTTAACAGCTGTCACACCTAACTTGGGTAAGAACAGGACCTATTCACATATTAGAGGGAGGGGTGGGAGAGCATGATTCTGTACCCCATTCCCTGCAATTTGTAGCTCTAGTATTTCATCCAAAGTCTGTTCCAAATAATGTCTGGCAGCAAGTGTATTGAACAGAGGCCCAGCCAACATGATGGAGCACCAAACTTTCGAATAGACATAGCATTAAAATATTGCTTTCTCAGCAGACTGAACCAGATTAATTCCTGCTTGCTGTGGTTTAGTTTGCCTACACTAGTGGTTCCCAACCGGTTTTTGGCCATGCCCCACCTAAGCACCTCTAAAATCCTGATTGCCCACCCCCCGACATATAATTCTTATTATTCAAAAAGTGAACTCCTATTCACGTGGAAGAAGCCTAAAAAGCCATTAACTTGTTTTAAATGAGGTTCCAAAGAACATGGCATCCATGAAAGAGAAAAATAAAAGATGGTGTGGAAAGAGGGAAATTAAAAAAAATTCTTGCTTAATTTATGAATAATATAAGAACAATTAACAGGCTTTCAAATTCACTGCTAATAGCTCATTCTCAAATTGCCCCCCTGTGGGGCATGTGCCCCACATTGGGAACCACTGGCCTACACTGAACAAAATTACACAAAATCAAGACATAAGATGATTTAGTGTTGGTTTCTTCTGTGGATTTAGCACATATTGAATTATCATGAATGCTTTGTTGCACTCTCATATACAACTCAGCACATCCTTGGGTCAAGCTTATGTGTTCTGGCAGGTTTCTAGGACATATGCCATGGTTCATCATAAGACCAGTTCAACATGCCCAAGCCTGCTCAATATAATCTATTTGTGCTTTCATCAACACACAGGAGATCCATGTATATTAGCCCTTACACTACAGTGTGGAAAAAGTGCAGGATTGTGAAGCGCTATCAGTTTCCCCCCAAGAGAATCAGAACAAGCTCTTTCGTGTGTTAAAGGTTTGCCTGGGGAACCTCCCTACTGTGAAATGTCTAAGACACACAACATGGCATATGGCTTTCCAGCCCTCAGAAACAAATTTTCAAACCACTGCACTAAATAGCCTTGTTCAGTTTTCTCCATTATACATATTATAGAGACCTTTCCTTTTTAGATGAATTTCACCTCCATCCATTCTTTCTGGAATCAATGACACTGAACCAAAGAGCAATGCCCACCACTGAATCACCCACTTTGGTTCCTACAGCATGTCACCAACTGCTCTTGGGCAGCTGGTTGCCAACTAAGAGAATACATGGGTAAGACGTATTAGAACCCAAGAATCTTGTTTTTTTATTCCCAGCTCTGGACAAAATAGGTCTAGTGCAATAGGGGGCAACATGCAGTCGGTATGTAAGCCCCTGAGGCACTTTTGTGCTACAACATTAAGAACTGCTGCTTTCAAGTTCAAACAATAAGTTTCTAGCCCTCATGGTTTCAAATAAAATTTTGAGAACATAAATTTAGTGTGCTCCTGTCTAGCTGTGCATTCCTCTAGGCATGCATATGGATATGCCTCTTTACCTACACACAATTCTATTTCAAGAGAACAGCATTGCCCACTGACCCCAACAACACATTAAGGGCGTGCTATACTTGAATATTAAGCCACTTTCAGACCTACTTGGTCATGGCACTCAAACAAAAAGACCTGGGAACTCTGGTTCTGTGAAGACCCCGATATCCCACCAACAGGGAGTCTAATAGTTCTTTGAGGGAAGTCATGCCAACTAAATCAGGTGCAAGCTAATTTTCTGGAACAGATGCTTCCTAACCAACCCAGGGTATTTATTTTCTGTGTAGTATGCCTTGAAAATAATCAAGAATGCGCACATCTTGTGCAGTGTGCCCTAGCTAGTCCTCTCAGCCCTTCAGATCCTGCAGTGTACAATGAGCTAATTTTACAAAGGGTGTGGTACTGCCTTCTCTTGCTGTTGCAGTCCACCCATTGGAACCCATATGGCCTGCCTGAACACGAGACCCATCCCTAAGAAGCAAACCCCACAACCTTATGAAAGAACAGAAATCCTGATCCGTTCCCCATCACACCACTTTTTAAGTCCCCAAAGCACACACATTGCTTATATGATGCACTATAGCTCCCATGTCGGAATATACACTGAGTCGTTGGTACTTTCTAGGTACAACTCCCTATGCTACCATAAATAGCCCTTTCTCTAAATCCTAAATGTTTTATTTTTGATCTTTTGGTGATATTTCAAGGGTTATGGCACACTTCCGCCAGCTGATTACAGTTCTCAGATCAGTTCTTCAGTTGTAGTCCCAACGGTGGGCTAGTCGGAATTCCTTCAATTCCTGTTTTAATAGATCTCTCCTGTCCAGAAATGGATTACCAACACCACCAAATGACATTTCCCCCCCTGGAGCTGAACTCGGACTTCCACCTCTCAGGACACATGTTCATCCCTTAAAACACACATTCATTTCAGCTGTTCCATTACCCCTTCCAGAAGGCAAAGAGTTCTGGGAATACTAAACCAACTGGGTTACTGTTGTTTAAATATTTATATTTCTTAAAAATGGGAAGAAGGAAAATAATAAAAAGCAGGTGACTCTGGGCAACGACCATGAAAACTGGAAGAAAAGCCTACCCAACAGAAAAGAGAATAAAAAGATACTTGATTAAAACCTCCCACCACCTCCAGCAGGTTCTCTCTTTGTCTCGCCAATCGCAGCAACAAGGGAGGGAGCAGCTGGACCATCAAGTGCTACTGTAGGGGGAAAGGGAGGTGCTGAAGCACAAAATTATCTCAGTTAAATTGAGGCAGGGAAGAAGAGCAAAACCCCATCTTTCTACCCTTTCCCAAAATAGACAATGCACTATGGCGAGTGAAAAGCTGGGGCAGGTAACACACACACAGGTTGGGAGAAGGAAGGGGTTTTGCAACCTTCCCACCCTGGTCTTTTCTATCTCTGGGCAGTTAGGGCAGAGAAACCACAAAGCTGGGATAATCATTTCTGCCCTCCTCCTCTCACAAAATCTGGTCAAAGCCCTTGCCATTCCCACATTGCTGTGGTCTTATTTTCATGGCAGCTGAGGAAGGCTGAAATGGCTGAGACAAGAGTGGTTGGCAGAGTCCCTGTCCCTCCCTCCCTCCTTCAGAAGCCACGCCCGTCGCTCCTCAGCCCATGAAGGAGTCGCCCTCATCCTCCTCGAAGTGGCACTGCTGCAGCACCTTGATGTGATACTCATAAATCTTGAGGGCGGGTCCCAGGCGGATAGACAGGCCTGTCAGCACATCGGTGCGTTGCATCAGCAGCAGAGATTTCCCATCAATCTCCTGCAGGGGGAATGAAGCAGGCACAAAGCATTACAGTTCTGGAGTTATCCATGAGGTGCAAGACACAAGGTTTCCCTTTCCAGGAGACAGCAGCTGAGATTTGGGACTGGCTGAGTTGAGTAACACTAAGGAAAAACTTACTTCTTGTGAGTGCAAGGAGGAGGCAGCGTAGGGGTTCCAGAAGTCTAAATGGCTGGAACTGTTCATGAACCCATGTACATTTATAGCCTACTTTAAAAGTTCAATTGATAACTTTTAAATATCTATAGACATATGTAACATTTTAAAAACGGGGAGATTTGAGCTTACCTGTGAATCCCCCTTCTCAGTGGCTTCATGGCAGGTTCAGGTTCGTATAACAATGACTGAACCTGCCATGAACAGGCCACTGGAGAAAATTAGAGCAACTCCATTGCTTAAGGTCCAACAACCAGATGTTAAATCAAACCAAGGTCTCAATGCTCTGACTCTCCAACACTGGGACAGCCTAAGTCCCCAGCCAATCAAACCTCCCTGGACCCAGCCCTGAAGCGATTTTGTAACATTTAAAATATAATAATAATAATAATAATAATAATAATAATAATAATAATAATAATAATAATAATAATA
>JAJKFI010000005.1:39088355-39205069 GCA_029204185.1 Lerista edwardsae
TAATAATAATAATAATAATAATAATAATAATAATAATAATAATAATAGGAAAGCATTGAGGGAAAGCTACACAGAATGAAGGTATCTGTAGTGCTTAATTTTTTTAATGGGCAGCAGATATGGTGGGGCAAGACTAGTCACTGAATTGGAGTCACTGGTGAGCACTTCCTGTCTTTACAGGAAGTGAAGGCAAGAGGCGCTGGGTTCATTCCATGCAAGAAAAATCTGTGCCAACTGCTATTTTAATGTACGCTTTCATAAACCTTATGTTTCATGTTGAAAGGCGGTCCTCCAGCAACAGGATACTCAACCACACAACAGGATACTCAGCTTCCCATCTCTGTTGTGTGGTATATAGGGCTGAATCAATCTAGAGCATTATTTTGTGTACAAGTGCTGAGCCTCCCCCATATCCCCAGGTTCTCACCTGTTCTTGAAAGGCAGATGCTTGCTCAGCAAACCCAGCTTCTGTGAAATAATCCACAACATCATTCACAGTCCATTCCACTGGGTCAGAAGGCTTTTCCTTCACTGAGCTAAGAGAAAAAGGATGAGAGAATTCAGACCCACAGAAACCTCACAAACTCCATGAGGAGTTGGGACTTCTCACCCAAAACTGGATTAAGTGTGAAACCAGAGACCTCTATTTGGGAGGATGTGAGCAACCAGGGGCAGGGTGAAGTTTTCTGAATAAGGCCATGCCTTCCCTGCCGGAAAGTCTAATCCGACAGTGAGGCGGGAATGCCACCTAGTGGCCACCATAAAAATGGCATCCTATTAAGGCTGATTCACACACTGTCCCCTTAAAGGGCAGTGAAAATAAAGGCAGGCCCCCTTCCCCATGGATATAGGGGAATGGTATATTTAGGGTTACCAGATCCAAATGGGGACAGAGTGCCTTTAACCTTTAATCATTGTATAGAAGAAGGAATTTGGGAAGGTGCAGCTTTTTAAACCCTTCCATATTGAGCTATACCTGCCCTCTTCTATACAATGGTTAAAGGTATAGGCACTCTAGATCTGGTAACTCCAGCTATACTGATAGTGGCCCCCATGCCCGTCACAGTCCCTTTTTGATGTCCATAGTAATGCTTGCAGTGCGTTTCTTGCCTAAACATTCTTGAAGAATCAAATGTGCAAGCAATGAGCCTGCATGCTACAGAGAGACTAATAGGAAGCAGGAACTCCTGCTTCCTGTTAGTCACCTCTAGCTCACAGGCTGGTAAGTGATAAGTGAAGCTAGTAAGGCTGGTAAGCTGATAAATGAGTCCAAGGATATCAGATGTGTGAATAGGGCCCCCTGCCTATATTTCAGCCTCGTATTTTACCACATATTTTGAAAGCTAGAACAAAGAAGCAGGCTCACTTCCTCCAGCAGCCAGCACAGGTGGAGGCAGATAAAAATGCTTATAGGCAATTCCTGCCCCCTGCCACCACCCCACGTTGCTACCATTACACAAGAATGTCTCCTGGGCAGCAGCCCCTTCCTCACTCTGAACACAGCTTTCTTTTCCTGGGCACATAGAAAGAAACAGAAGCTGCTGCAACAGCAAGCAAGGTACTGATGCCTTGAGACATTAGGTGCTGCTGCCACCACCAAAAGCCGGTCGGTGTACAGGGGCAGCAACAGCTCCTTCCTCCATTCCAAAAACACAGGGCAAAGTTTTTGAAGCAATTCTGGATGCTGTTGGCTATACCTAGTGCTGGGGGAAGAAAGTCTGGTCCTTCTCTAGATTCCAAAAACAGGCAGAGAAGGGCTGAAAAATAAATACCCCCTCCCCTTTGAAAAAAGTACATATGAATTAGCTATCATTACAGAAAGGTCCTTGATGTCAGGTTAAAACTTACGTGCAGCTGAACGTTCTCCCATCTGCCTGGATGCCAGGTCTCCCAGGAGATGAGGGCACCGAGGGCTCAGTACCTGCAACAGCTGGTGACACTGGGAGAGAGAAAAACAGAAATGGGTCTTGTCCTGGCTCAGTGTAATGGAGCTTTATCCAGCTCGTGGATGAAACGACAGCGTGTGAAGCACAGGGGGCTGCTGGACTTTTCTGAGCAGGAAAGAACAGCAACAGTCAGTTTCTATTCTCAGCCCTTACAACGGAGCCCAGCCCTGCCAATGCATCTACTTAGAGTCCTTCTCCACCCCTATTCTAAGACTCATAGACACAGTTCCTAGGTTGCATGATGACCCCAGGGTAGGGCCTGTACAGCTGAACCCAGTGGGACTTCATATATTGGTTGCCATGTTGATGACAGGGTATTACCCTGCCTGGCTTGGCCCTACTTGAAATGGGAATGCTTGGGGCGGAAGTGGATGAGTGGGCAAGACGTGGCTGTGCAGCCACCTGCCCTTTCGGGAGAGGCATGTCTTGCAGAAAGAAGGGGCAAAGCAAAGCCCTAACTAAGGGGTAAGCTGCCACTACCGTGTACAGCTGTCATCTCTGATGACACTCACAACCATGGTACCAAGAAAAGGGGTACTTGCAAAAAATATATACACTGTATACAGGTGGGCCCATAATATCCACAGATTCTGGATCCATGGATTTCAGAAATGACGTTTCCAAACCTGCAGGGGAAGGGATTACCTGGACCCTCTGAAAGTGACCCAAGCTGGTTGGGTCTGGAGCGTTTTCTGAGGCCTGCCAAGGCCGCACGCAGCCTCCCGCAGCCTCTGCAGGCCTCAAAATGCCTGTTATGGGCAAAAAAGCACGAGGTTGCATGATTCCAGTTTTTGATAAAAACTAGAATGTTTTTATACCCTATAAGGCATTCTGAGGCCCAGGGAAGTAGAGCTTCCTGGGCCTCAGAATGCCTCATAAGACAAAAACCTGAAGTTGATTTTTTTTTTCTTTTTGCCCATAACAGGCATTCTGAGGCCCACTTGAGGCAGTTGCAAGTGGCCTCAGAAAACCCTCTGGACCAAACCGGAGATCGTTCAGGTTTTTAGAGGGTGGGGGTGGCCCAAATCCAGAGGTTTGAATACCCATGGGATTTCTGTATCTGTGGGAGTTCCAAGAAGAGAACTCCCACGGATAATGAGGGCCACCTATATACGAAAATATCTGAATTCAAGAAAAGCTACTTTCGTCTGTCTTTACCCCCATCCGGGAAGTCAAACAACAGACCTTAGGAACTTGAGAAAAGAGTAAAGACTGATCAATTATCTTCCCAGTCCTCTACCACTTTTTCTTGCCTGATGCATACCTGCTCTGTCTGGCTGCTGATAGGTGCTCCCATCTTGCTTGCTGCCCCCCAGATGCTGACAGGCACTTTCTCCGGGCCACGAGGCCTTTGTGTGACAGCGCTCATTTCCCTCATGGTGGGGATGATCTGATCCTTTGTTCAAGGATTGCTCCTGAAGGTCTCTGGTGAGGGCACTGCTGGGAGGAATCTCTTTCCCACCATGCTTGCTGTCCTTACAGTCCCCATTCACCTGACCTATCCCAGGTCTGTTGTAGTTGCTGGCCTCATAATCTTGTGCCACTTCTGAACCTTCAGACATGGTGGAGACTTCATCCTCGTCTTCTTCTTCCTCTTCTTCATCACCTTTGATTTCCTCACCTGCCTTCTACAAACACCAAAATAAATTAGTGTGAGAAAAATCCAGGCCCTGCTTCCAAAGCACCCCAAGTTCACGACCCCCACCTCTTCAACTCCAGGCTCCTCCCTTGCCTCTGATGTGGATGCATTAAGCTCCTCTTTCAGTTTTGCTATCATTAAGTCACCTATGATGACAAATCTCACTTTCTTCACCTGATCAGCTTCCAAATAACAATATAATCAGACATAGTTCCTCCTTATAACTATGCCTCCGTTTCCCTTATCTGCTCCAGCAAAATTATTTGGGTCAAGTAGTGCAGGGAGTCTGCATGGCTCTGGAGTCACAGGCTTCCAAGCGCTACTATATGTTCAACCACTCTCTGAAACAGAAGCAAGAATTTCCAAATCTAGGGAAGAGTTCCTTGGAGAAATTAAAAATCATTCGCATCTTTTCTTCCTGCCTGGATTTTTAGAGCAAGATTGCCTAGATTTATAGAAGTGTTACCTTCCTTCATAAAAAGGAAGGTAATAAAAAGCTTGTCTAAAGAACAGCAGACCAAAAAGGGGCTCATTTTTAAACTGGCCTGTCCCTGAATTCTGCCCTTGCACAATGCTGGGTTCTGTCTTGGATTGGGTTACCTTCCAGAGCCGGTCACCCTCTTGAGCAGCACCACATGATTCTTTTCCTTATGCTCCCCCAGCCTCTCACCATTGCACGCACTCACTGCTCTTGCCACCTCTCGACCTTATTGGAGGTTACAGAACCCTTTAGATCAAGCACAAACTATGTCTTTGTTCTGTTTTTATATGGAGCCTGGCACGGCGGGGGGGAGGGGGCGCGGGGGCGCGCGCGCTAGCCCTGGGCCCAACACGTGCATTAACAGCCAGAAACTCATTTTATCCGAGGGGCACTCGCAGGTGTGCGGAGCTCTGGAATCGCTCCCTGTACATTGAAGGGCTCCATGCGCCCCCTGTACTGGGGCCTGAAGTTTCCCGGAGCACAAGAACGAGTTTGCCATCCAGCGGTAGTCCCTTCCTAGCCTTCCCAGAATACTTCAGAACTGCACAGGAGAATATTGCCCCGTTTAAACCCAGGCACCAATCCTAGCGCCCCCTCCTGTGCCAAAGCGATTTGATTGGGTACTGCCCATGACTCTTCCTCCCCGACACACGCACACCTGCACGAGCGTCTGCTGACAACATTTTAGGGGCTGGGCGCTGCCTACCCTCCCCAAAAGCGGGTCCTCGCTGGCTGCCCGCCCCTCCCCCAAGTCTTCGGGAACCCCCTGCGCGCGCACTCCAGTCAGTCCGTTTCCGTCCTGGAGAGCCTCACCTGTTCACCCCCTCGTCCCCACGCCAGACACCGCCGCGCCTGCCTGCCAACCCATCCCCCAGAGCGCGCCCGAGCGGCCCCTTACCTTGTTCCTGTACGCCCTGGCGTTGGGGGCCCGGGCCTGCGCGCCTCTCTCCGCCCTGGGCAAGGCGACGTTGTTGCTGCTACTGCCGCCTCCGCCGCCGCCGCCACCCAAGCGGGTCCTCTCCAGCCTCTCCTCTTGGAGCAGCCCCTGTGCTCGGCCTCGAGTCACCCGGCCGCCCCCCGGCGCGGCGCCGTCGCCGCCCAAGTAGCGCACAATCTCTCGGAGGCTAACGGGGGAGGACTCCTCTTGGGGTGGGGGAGGCGGCGGTCGCTCCCGTCCGGTCCGACGAGGCGGCGGCGGTGGCGGCGGCGGAGGCGGCGCGGCTGGCTCTGCGCGAGGCGCTGCACGCTGGGAGGACCGGGGCGTCGCGGTGGCGGCGGGAGCGCTGGGCGGGGAAGTGCGGGCCGGCCGCTGCGGAGCCGCCGGACTGGCGGCGGGCGCTCCGCCTCGCCGGGGCGGCTGGACCCGCGCGGCGTTGCGGTACGAGATGCTTCCCTTATAACTGACGCGGAGAACGGCGCGCTGCTGGATGAGCTTTTCCAGCTCGGCGCGGGTGCGCTCCGGCTCCGGGCCGTGCCGCCGGCGCACCATGCGGCAGATGCGCTCCAGGTCCGGGCGCGCCTTGCGCGAGCGCAGCGAGTCGATGGTGTCCAGGATCCACTCTTGGTACCGCGGCGCCTCCTGGCCCGGGGGCGGCGGCGGGGGCCCGGCCATGGTGTTGCCGCCTCCCCCGGGGCTTCGCTGCCCCCGTGCGCCGCTCCGCCTTGGCCTCAGCCCTTGCCCGCACGGCGCGAACTGGACCCTCCGCCCGGCAGGCGCTGCTGCTGCTGGAAGCGGTGGCGCGCGGGCTGGTCCGGGCAGCGCGAGCTCCTCCCTCCCCTTCCCCCAGCCGCACGCGCCGCCGCCTCCACCACCGCCCGAGCGGGACCCGCAGCCGCTTAAGGAGGCGCTGTTGCCTCCCGTAGCCTCCCTACACTTGGCGGCTTAAGGTGGAGCAGGAGAATTCCCTCTGTCCCCTTAGTGGCCGCGCCTGCTAGAAAGAGCGCTCTCTGGCCGCTCAGTCAGAAGTCAGCAGCAATTCTGCCGACAACAAGAAGAAAAAAAAGATACAAGTCTGCTCCATTTATAGCAGCAGGAGTTGCACCGTGGATTTCAGTGGAAAGTGCAAGAGAAGTTTTCGAGCCGCCATTCTCCTCCGACCCCTTCTTTATTTCCCCAAATCACAAACATTCCCCTGCCCTAACCCTCACGCTAGCCGATTCAACGACCTCCTTACCCTTTCAAAACCACAGCAGTGCTCTCATCCACCACCCCCTTGTCTAATCCTCTTTTGCTGAAGGTTTACTCTCTGACTGCCCTTGTTAGGGTTGTCTCTGTTGTGCTATAGCAGATAAACCGAGCACTGAAATATTAAAAAAAATAATTCACAGTCATAGGTGCATAGGTGACAACCAGGCATAGGTGACAACCAGAAAAGAAATTAGGCTGCCACCCTCCTTCACATCATATGACATTTCCTCTCCATTCGTAGGCAGCATCATTCAGGTGCAGTCTTACACTGTTAGCTAGAAGCAAGCACCATTGAATTCGCATTACTTCCAAGTAAACATACATAGGCACAGGCTATGTGACTTTTTTAATTGGCACAATCCTCTCATTCCTGCCCACAGGGACAGAATAAGGAAGATTCCAGTAAACCCACACTGGCCAGTGAGTCTTTCTGTAACTCTGACTTTCATTTTCTTAGAAAATGGAGGCCCTTGGTTTGCTGAGTATGTTGCATTCCAGTTATTCTTTTAGGCCCAGGTTCAGATGACCCAACAAATCAGACATGGCTACTCTCTTTATATTTAGTCCTTTGGGATTTAGTCCACTGGAATGGATGCCTATCCCCCTACCTCTAACATCCCTTCAGTGCACTGAGGTCCTCTTCCGATGTCATCCTGTCTTCAAAGGTGAGGCACTCCACTTGGAGAATTATCTCCTTAGAGAGGCTCATCTGATTCATACACTGTTGGCCTTCAGGCTTTACAGCAAACACCTTTTTTGTTCTGCCAGGCCTTGTAGAAACCATTATTCTAATGCTGTATCCAAGGCTGCAGTCCTATGTACAGACACCCAGAAATCAGCTCCATTGAACACAGTGGCACTTCTAAGAAAACATGCATTAAGATTGTGAATTTTAAACTATTACTGTAGTTACTGCTACAGTTGTTCTCTTGCTTATCTTTAACCTATCTTTTGGCCATTCCCAACTGATGTTAATTGATCCTCCTATTGTGCCCAGTCTCACTGCAGTTCCTTGTTCTGTAGCACAGCATAAGAAGAGCCTTGTTGGATCAGTACAGCTTCCTGTATCTCACAGTGGCCCACCAGGTGCCTCAAGGAGCACATGAGACAACAAGATGCCTGCATCCTGTGGATTTCAGTGGAAAGTGCAAGAGAAAGTGCAAGAGAAGTGCTGTGCAGATGAAGGGGTAGGACAATGCAAGTAGAAGTATGCTTGATTCTCAGCGAGGGAGGCAAAGAAAACCAACTAAGCTACAGAAAAGGTCCTTGCTTGGTGTATCTTTAAACAGAACATCAGCCTTTAAAGAAATAATTAAAAAAAAAATACCACTAAGGCTGCTGTTCTATACATACTTGCTTACTTTCAAATAGACAAGCATAAGATTAAAGTTGGGAAGCATCTGTTATTTCTGTACGACTAAGGAATTGACTGTTGATGAGGGTTTGTTGGGTCAAGATTTTATCATACATTTTTGTTCTAAAGTCATAACTTCTGCTACTATTCCTCATTCCTGCTCCCATGAATCATGAGGTTATCCCAGCAGTCATCATAATCAAACCAGCAAAGAGCCTGCAGATGCTGCAGAAGTGTGTAAACAGTAGTATCTGACCACTCAGAATCCAGACAATACTGGCAGTAGATTGGGAACATAGGAAGCAGCTTATTTGGGCCACACCATCTAACTCAAGTATTGTCCACTGTGACTGGAAGTGGTTATTTAGGGTTCAAGACTTTCTTGGCCCTGTCTTGCAAGGGCCAGAGATTGATCCTGGCACCTTCTGCACATAAAGCCGGTGATCTGAGGCCGATTTATAACCTCATTCCTTGTAACCTTCCTTGCATGCTGCATCTTTGCTAGAGATGTAATGAGACAAAA
The DNA here is from genome assembly GCA_029204185.1 of Lerista edwardsae. Classification (NCBI taxonomy): domain Eukaryota; kingdom Metazoa; phylum Chordata; class Lepidosauria; order Squamata; family Scincidae; genus Lerista; species Lerista edwardsae. Next base: position 39,096,487 of record JAJKFI010000005.1, read on the forward strand.
ATGAACTTCTAGACCAGTGTGTTTGGGGCCTTGTTAACTTTTTATATGAAGTCCTTGGGGGCTACAGAACTTTTCACAGGATCACAAAGCCTAGCAGATTCACAACAATTTCTTTCCCAAAGTGGGAACTGGAGTCTTATTCTTAGTTAACGCTATGTGTCAACTTCATTCATGAACCAACTGTTTTTGTCTTTTAAAAACATTTTATTGTTAGAGACCTTGAGGCGTAGCCCTAGAGAATGAAATGTAAAATCCAAAAAACAAACATGCACCACTGGAAAAAAGTGAGCCCATGTCTTCTTTGATGCGGATGTTACTCTTGTTCATCTTCTTTGCCTGCTTATTGGCCGTTCCTGACTGGTGTGAATTGATTCGCTTCCTATGACCTACAGTACCCACGCTTACAGCATTTCCTTGCCCTGTAAAGCAGTGCAGACAAAAGTCCATTTCCAGTGTTCCATCATCTCAAATTAGGTTGTGCAGATGAAGGCGTAGGACTGTGCAAGCAGAAGTACACTTGGTTCTCAATGAGGGATACAGAGAAAACCAACTAACCTATAAAGGTCCTTTCAGTCCCCAAGCCTATCATGGCAACAGGCATTTTGCTAGTAAGTGATAATCTTGTTTTGTGCCAGGGCATCAAGGATTCCACGTGGGAAAGGCTGTGGAGCTCAGCAACAACCTATGTGAAAGTTCACACAACTCCTGCTCAGTCGCTTTTGGATATCTAGCAAACATTTTGGAGAAAACTAGCAAAACAAGTCTGTCCTCAACAGGTATCTATTACTTCTCTTTTTAAGTACAATATACCTTTTTGTATGATATATGACTATTATAAGTGTAATTAGGCCTATGGTGATCATTTTGCATATTTGTTACAAACAGCAGGCAGTTCTTATTGAGCAAACTACTACTGCATTGACAAAATTATGAGCTGAAGATAGTTAGAAATAAGACATTCCTGAGATCAAGAGCATGAGCTATATCCTCAGCTTCTACATGGTAACACCCTGAGAGAGGAGTGCCAGGATTGTGTGTCTGCTTACATGAACTCAGAATACTTTCATTTACCCCACATAATTCAATCACAGAATAATTTTAAGGCTGGCCTGATTAAGTTTCCAATTGTGGCAGGACAGGATTGAGTAGTCATAGTGCTGTGGATAGCACTATTTCCTACTTCCTTCACCAGCCATTATTGATGGGAAACAGAGCTACAGGAAAGGGAATATGTCCATGTTCACGAGTTCATGCAGGAAGTGGTCAGGACACAGTAAAACTGCCTTCCAGCCATCTCTTTTGGAACCTTCCGCCTTTCAGAGGTGGAAATAAAGAGCTCTAGCTTTCTGTTTTTCTAAAGAAACCCATGTCCACATTCATTAATTTTGTTTTAAAGACTGACGGCTCAATCATAACCAACTTTTCAGCATTGATGCAGACCGGAGATAAGGGAACAAACATTGCCTTACCTTGAGGCAGCCTCCATGCCTCCCCCTCCCTTGATTACAATGCATACCCCATTAGCATAACTGCATCAGTGCTGGAATACTGGATAGGATTGGGCCCTTATCTAACCAATGAACTCTTCCAAGACAAAGCACTTGTGCTCCAGAGAGATTAACTGCTCTGATAAACTGTTTTTTTATGTCTACATTTTTCATTTAAAATTCTCAACTTGTAAAGGAAAGAATGATCCAGGTGTGCCTTTCCTTCCTTCAGTGCACGTCTCAAACCCATACGCACATCAGCACAAGCTTTGTGTATATTCAGTACATGAAAAAAAAAATCTTGTATTAATCAAATTGTCTGCAGATCTTCGAAGAATCTGCCACAAGTTACAGATCCAATTTTAAAATCTTGAAGGTATCTGCCTAAGTCTTGAAAGCAAAGAAATAGCTATTGTCACTATTGTACTGAAGTTTGGGGCTTCATCTTAAGAAGAGAAGAGACAAGATATAGAAAAGCCAGTGCCAATGGAAGCAAGATTCAAGGTTGTGCTTGGCTCAGGAGAAAATGCTCTTTGCGGCTCAACTTGCTTATGTACTAGTCAATAGTATGTGGACCTAGAAGAGACAATGTGCTGTCACAGCTATGAAAAGCTGGAAGTTCTGTGGGCAGGCTCCTTGGTCTCTGACTGTATACTTTGGTTTGTCGTTTCTACCATTAGATAACAGGTAGTAATATTTAAACCAGTGCTTTTCCACCAGAGATACAAGCACCACTGGGGGCATTTCACAGTATGACAAGTGGCAATTGGCCCCTCTGTCATGAGAACCACATGACACTGCTCACCCTGGACAGAACCTGCTGAAAATGGGGAGGCAGTGCAGTGGTAGCCAGGTGCGGCTATGCAGAGACCTGGCCCTTCAAAGAAGTGCAGATCAAGCAAGCATGCTGCAGAGCCCAGGTGAAAGAAACTGGAAAAGCCTCTTGTTGCGGAGACAAATGCATGGCAACTACTCCTACCACTCCAAAACATGGCAGCCATCTTTTGTGGTACTTGCAACACACACACTTTACAAATAAGGACTAGATAGAACGTCTGAGAGCAATAAGGCTCTACTAAAAGTGGCATAAGGCTTTGCTTCTCATGGTTATACTCACACAGATTCATCCCTACCTTTTATCTCATTTACATTTTGTACTGTAGATTTTTGAAATATAAGAACTTGCCATTACTATTCACAGTCAAATCATCATCAGGGATCAAGGGGGAGGGAAAAGAACTCTCATTTGCCTCTAGCCTTAACTTAAAAAAACTGGAACCATGAAGATGAAGGATTCCATAGCAGCACCTATCACAGAAGCGGCATCTTCAAATGAACTGGCTAGGCAGCCAATGTGTTTCAGAATCTTTTCAGTTGACTTCCTTGGCTGTTCTCCGATGCTTTCTACTCTCCGAATCCGCACTCACTGCGGCAGTTCACCCCAGTATTGCAGTGTCCCTCATTCTGCCACTTCAAATGCGCATGCACATCACAAAAGCCCATTGCAGTAGCACTGAAGTGAATGCTGCAAGAGGGAAGTCTGTATAGCAACCAGACAAAATGCTCTGGCGCCCTAGCTCGCTAAGGTCACACAAACCAGTTCGTCTTCCATGTGCCATCATCGTTCTTTGTCGTCTTAAGAAGAGTAAACTTGTTCAAGCCAAACTTGGAGATGAGCCTAGAAACAGCAAATTTAAACCATAAAGAAATAAAGTGGAATCTTAGCCAGCTATAATTGCCATACATGTTGCAGGAAAGCAGGAGTCTGAAAGAAAAGCAAGACTCCTAAACAAACCTAAATGCAGATGTTCAGATATCTTGAGATTAAGATTACACAGAGTTATATCTCAGATAGTCTGTGATAACAACCGGAGCCCTTAGAGGATCCTGAAAATCTTTTTGCCCTTATTTTTATCTTTTCTGTCCAGCACTCTGCATGTACAACATATTTTACATTAGGAGATTTTGCACACCACCTTTGTACAGCATTACAGAATAAGACATATGGCAAAGCATTTATTTCCTACACAGACAAAATAATCTGATAATTGTTTAAAAGGCTAATAAAATCCTTCCTCCCAAATATGAAATCGCCTCAAAATATAACTGATATTGGTGATATAATATTGACTAGTTAGTGGCTTCAAAAAATACATGCCTAAAATTGATCAAAACAGACAACATCCCAAACCATACACTTTTAAGGAAATGTCCATCAATCTGTTTACAGCAAGGAATCCCACCCTGGTACCAATGACTAATGAAACACGCAAGCGTAGATATTCGCCCTGGAAAATCTGTATAATACTTCAGCATTTGCTACAAAAATGTTTTTGAAAGCCCAAGTACTGTCTCCCATATTATAATTCAAACTTCTGGTCAATCAGTAGCCTCCTCCTTCCCCTGCCCTATTGATCTGAAGGCACATTTCAGAGAGGGAACATAACATTTTTTTAAACAAAACTTTATTGGTAATAGTTTCAAATATGTTTACAACAAAGCACACTGTTAAAGAGGAAGTAGGGTTTGTTTTTTTCTCAGTGAAACAAGTTTTGTTGGATTACATAGAAGTGTTCCCCCCTCCCCCCAGGGCAGGGAGCGGGTGGGTATTTAACTCCCCTTCTCCCCAACCCAACACAGAGGGGGCTCCTTGGTGGGAAGAGGCTGAGGAGGAGAAGGAGGGACAAGCAAAGGTTGTCTGCTCCTGACAGCACTTCTGTATGTGTTATATAAGTCATCTACCACTCTAAAGAAGCCTGCTCTGCTCCCCAGCCACAGGAAGAGAACAGAAGAAACTAAACTGATGAGTATAGAAAGTGTGTGTTTGGGATGGGGTAGGTGATGACAGAACACAAAGGGGCATTGCATTGGAAGGGGGGCACAAAGAAGTCAGAACAGATTCATGGGGGAAAAATGAGCTGCCCTCTCCTGCCAGACTGAGTCACAGCTCCTTGCACATCCATGTCTCTGAGGGAAGACTAACAGATGACCCTGCTGGTTCCCAATCAGAATTGCAGGACAGAATGGGATATATCTTCCTTGTCAGCATTGCACCAAGCTTGCCCAAAGTAGATTGATCTTTCCAATACAACTCCTAAACCACAATCATTCACACACTACGGCTAGGATTTCCACCCACCCCTTGTTATTTTTGCACAAAAGCAGAGCTGATGCATGGAACTCCTAAGGACAGGAGTAACAGAGTTTCCACCAACAGACTGGAAAATCCTTGTATTACAAGAACAGAGGTTGACGTCTGGATGGGAAGGATAGGCTTATATGTAGTCAATGCGCCTCTCACCTGCAACCCTCAAGCTCTGTATGTACTTTGCCCCATTCTGATGTGCTATCAAGAGGGACCCCCGCTCCACCCTGCCCTAAAGACTAACAATGGCAAATTGTTTCATTCGTTTAGATATCCAATAGGGTGCTCATTTCTCCTCCATTCAAGCAAAGGGTGCCAGTTGCCTGAAAAAGTGGAAATGATCTTAAGAGTAATTTTGGAGGCAGCAGGGGGTGGAGAGAGGTGCACATCTAGGTCAAATTCAGACAGGGGTTCCAACTTTTAATACTCCCAGCTAGCAATCAGTCACTGCCCCCTTGTGTAGATGTGATTATGCCTTCCTTCCTAAAAAATGGGGATAAAGACTGGACATAAGTGTGTCTATCCAAAGTAACAAGTTCTCCATGCTAAAACCCAGCCGTTTTTACAGAGTTAAAATTCCTGCTGAAATTCATGTAACTGTGCTGGGAACAGAGCATATTAGCACTGCCCCTGCCTAGACTGTTAAAACCTTTTTTATTTTTTATTTTATTTAAGCCAGTCAACTATTTCCTTAAACTTTTTCTTGAAAGTTAATAAAAGAAGCCTGGAAAAATATTGATAAAAAGGACAGGGTTATCCCGTAGGGGGAGGTGAGAAGGTTGGGTTGAGAACCCATTCAGTGCTGGTCTGAACACCAAAGTGCTGCGTGGATGTGTTTACTTCCTGCTCTCCCCCTGCCCCCTTCCAAAAAGTCTTGCAATGCCCCATAAAACCAAAACTTTATAGGTGGTGATGAATGGCAAAATATCCCCTTTCCCTTCCAAAAAAAGCCACCAATAAATCAGGGACTGTCCGACTAGGGTTTGTGTATGGGTTGGAGTCAGTGTGAGGAGGAAGGGAATTTTGTTTAAAACCTGCCTGAGAGAGCCAGCTTGTAGTGGGAGGTGGATGGATGTAGTGGGAGACGGATGGCACTCAGACTACCGCCTTTTCCACAGCTTCAAAATGAACTCCCCTTTTTTCTCTTCAGCCCAAACAGATCCAGGTGAACCCCAACACTCTCCCACCTCCCAAAATTAACATACAGGCAAGGAACTCTGGCCCTTGAGGCTGATCAAATCCAACCCTTTGTTTTCCTGGGCACACAAAGCAAAGGGGTGGGGAGGCTGGCCCTAAAACTCTGCAAACTCCTTGGCACACTTTTCAGTGATGGACACCCGGATCTCCTCTTCTTCATAGTCGTCAAAGTTACTTGTATCGCCAGGGCCTTTGCACTTTGGTATAAAAGGAGCTTCCACCTGTGGATGGAAAGAGGAGAGAGGCAGGGATCATTACAAATCAGGTCTCCATGAATCTGAGAGAAGATCAGTTATACTTTTAATGGCAAATGTGGGCTCTTAGCATTGTCACTACTTCTTAAACTCCTTCCCAGCTTAACAGGAGTGTGAGGACTGAAGCATGAAACAGTGGTGACTACGAACGTTGCACGCAGAAGATTCCAGAGTCAATCATTGGCAGCATCTCCAGGTAGGGCTAGGAAAAGACCACTGCTGATCTAGGCAGACCAACAGTCTGTCTCAGTAAAAGGCAGTTTCGTGCGATCGTGCTCAAGTAGGTGGGCAGGAGACGGATCTTGAGATCTGGAAGCAGCCTCTTCAAGGGGTGGACTGCACAGTGGCACTCAACTGACAAGGGTGTCCTGCAGCTTGCACCTGTCCATTACTGCCTCTGGCCCACCATCCACTCTAAGTAGCACTTCAATCCTCTTCCTGAGCACGAGGGGGATTAGGACAGTGGCAACCCACCTCTTCTTCCAGTACTGCTGCAATGAGCAATCATGGCAGAGCTGCTACAGGAAGAAAAGCAGGGCAAGCCTATTCTAATCACTCATTTCCAGAAACAGTCAAACAGGATTGCATCTGCCTTGTTTGCCTTCTTCCTCACCCATCAAGGCAGCCAAGTGGGCAGGAAGGAAACAGTCGCTGACCACCACTCCCTACTATTCTTTTAGGACTATTCCCCACTGCCTCTCACTTGCTCCTATCATACTCAAAGCGGCTGGAAGGAGCATGCTGGGAGCAGAGTCCTCTTCAGCTCCCAACATGCTCTGCCCATCCTGCTCCCTTCCCATGGCTAAACAGGTACAAGCAAGAGGTGGCGGGAGATCTAAAGGCGAGGAGGAGAAGGGCGGCAGCTCCGGACTGCTTCACTGCATTCCCCTCACCTTACCTGCCTGCCTAAACAGGCAGGGGAATGCACCTGCTGTTTGGAGGCTTACATTAGGCCTCCCAACCGGAAGTGAGTGGCGGTAATATCAGCATGTGGTGTGTTTCGCATCACCACTCACTTCTGGGTTCCAAGGGCCTCACAGCAGTAGTGAGTTTGGGAACTGCTGTGCCAAGGGCCACTTCCCTCTTGTCCTGTTCCACTTGCAATGGCCTTCACCAGGGTCACAAACAGGACCTGCCCAAGGAGGCATTAGCCGTCTAATGCTATTAATACAGCTGCGCAATTAATACAGCTGCGTGATTAAAGTTCTTAGTCAAATTTATGGAAGAGGGGCTTTTAATACTGTTAATATTTATATATTGATTTTCAACGAACAGCCATTAGCCATGAAATGACTAAATGAAATGTCTAGGTTCAGAGGCAGCACACCTCTGAGGGACTGCTGGAGGAACAAACGGGGGAACAAACCTTCATACCCCATTTTTGAGCTTATGCTAGAAGAAATAAGACGCTGGACTGTAGGGACCACTGGGAGGTATTTTTTCCTCTTTAAGGCATTTGTACACTGCTGTTGCGGCAAACCTCACAAAAGCGGTTTACATCAAATTACACAGGCCAACACACATTTTGCCATTTAAAGTGTCTTAAAAATTTGCTATTCCTGGCTATATTTGGAGTGCCAATTCCAAAATGGCATTAGTTTTGCCCGGTCACATCTAATTTTGGAGATATGGCATAGACTTGTTAGTGAATAGTTCAAACAGTTTCTTTGGGAGGAAGCTTACTCCACAGGTAGGCTATGCTGAATCTCCAAAACTAGACATTATAGGGTAAAACTGATGCCATTTTTAGAATCAGCACCCCACATTCATATAAAACCACCATAAATTTTGAAAAAAGTTTCTGTCAATTTCTGTGTTATTAAGCACAGCCTGTATTGCCTCTGTTATTAAGCAACTATAAACAAAAGATTACACAACAAATGTAAGATAAACAGCAGTAATGGTTATAAAGAGCCAGCTCTTGTTACACTGCACTTTTAAATCAGGGTCTCTTCCCTCCCCACCTCTGGGCAAGATGAGTCTTCAGCCCCTCTGGAGTAGGAACTGAGGGAGGCAGGGGTTGCCTCAACTGTAGTAACTGGGAGGCAAGCAGCAGAACCTTAATCTTCAAAAATACACTGGCAGAGCTGCGGCTCAGCAGTAGAACACCTGCTTTGCACGCAGAAGGTAACAGGATTAATCCCTGGCATCTCCAGGTATGGCAGGCAAACCCTGGAGAATGACTGCAGATTGTGTTGATAATACTGGCCAAGATGGGTCAATGGTCTGGTTCATTCTAAGGCGATTTCCTATTATCCTAACAGGCTATTACCAGCACAGGCAGACCACAGCAGTAGATTTAACTGGATCCTAGATTTTCTGAGAAACAACTGAGCATCATAAAATTTGTTCCAATATTACACATCATTCATACATCCTGATGTGCAAAGCAAGCATTGACAAGTACCTGTGAATTCACAGTTTAAGAAGCTGATACTTGGGTACACATATGTAGCAGTGTTAAGCCCGGCAGACAATGTCGATCATACTACTTTGGCATATGTAATCTTTGCTTTGGGAGAAAGCCAACCACCACCCGATGCCCGCCTCTTACCTTCCGTTGGTAAATGGCAATCCAATCGGTAGTAGCAAACCACTTGTGGTTCTTGATGTCGCTGACTCCATTTTTAAGGTTGCCAAAGCGTTTGGTGAGGTCTACCTGGAGCAAGTTACGCAACAGGTCCTTCAGGTCTGAGCTGAAGTGAGAAGGGAAGCGAACCTGGGCGGGAAGAAGCAGAGGTCCAGAACAGGTTAACCCTTCCAATTGCTGGGAGACACCAGACAGCCACAGGAGAAGACCAGGAAGCTGAGGTCTCTGCAGCCTGACATTAATTCAGGGGTGAGAAGAAATGCTGTATGCCTCCCTGAGTGTATTGGAAGAAGGCCAACAAGAAACCCACACACTGTATGCAGTTGCAACATTTACCACAAGACAGAGATTCTAGGCTGTTTTTGTAAGATACACTAGATATTCCTAAGAATCCCACATTTTATTCTTACAAGAGTATCTAACTATTATGGACTCTGGGAGAGAAAAAGGAAAGGGGAGTTCACTGAAGCCTGACAGAAGAGACCCAAAGAGGATTTTTAGTGACCAAGTGATGGCATGGCTCTCTTTTTTTCCAAGCCCTTTGCTTCTCTAAAGGTTTCAATTTACAACCTACCACATTACCTGTAGATCACAAGTTCCCTCCACCCTCTCCATTAGCCACCTTGCTCAACTTGTCATTAAGACAGTGTTCCCAATACAGCATGGTGTACTCTCTTAACAAATGATGGCAAGCTAATCGTTCTATTATGCTGAACATGATCTGTCTCCTCAAATTAACCAATTTATCAGATCAAATAATTAAAAATATTTGCATAGTGTATGTGACTGCCATCGTTTATTTTGCACCTGGTGAACTCGCAGAAGTTGGCTCCTCTCTTCTGTGAATTTTAGGTTTGCCTTGCAGTGATGCAAAAGACAGCATGGCACTGGGTTACTCAAGAATTTCTGTCAGGAGGAATTCCTCCACTAACACTTCAAACTGATTTTTAAACTCCCAGGGTTAAAATGGTTTTTCTTTAAAAGCACAGAAGCTGCTGAAAAGAAAATGCACACGAAAAAGTTGCACATATACTGTTTCCTCCCAATCCAAATTCAGGAGGATCTAAAAAACAGCCTACCAAAAAATAATGGAGTTACAGGGCCTCTTAAAATGTAACACTGGTGAGCCATGCCCTTGTCTCAAGAGCAAAACTACACATTACCTTAAACTGGCCTTTAACACAGACTAAGCCTTGAAATGGAAGTTGTTCTTAAAAGCCTCCAAACTGCCACAAGAGGCTGGGATGGGGGAGAAAGAATGTTTGGGGCAGGAACAGTGCATTCAGTGGGAAAAAAAGAGGTAAACTTTAACCTATTTTTTTCCCCACAGAATGCACTGTTCCTGCCCCAAACATTCTTTTTTCCCCTCCCTCGCTACCTTCCCCCCTCCCTCGCTACCATCTTCGCACTGAAAATTCACTCTTTCAAGTGGCAATTTTCCACACATCGTTTGGGTGATTTTTTTCTGTAAGAACAACAGAGGGAAATTTGTCAACCCCTCCCCTCCCCCCACACAGTCATTCAGAGGTTTAAGAGAACAACTTCTGGTCCAAGTCTTGCTTTAAGCTTGCCTGTTAAACACAAGTTTTAAGGGCAACATGTAGTCTGGCCCTCCTTGTTCCTTTCCAAGGATCTCTTCTGGGAATGTCTCTAGTTGCCTGTACCAAACACCTTTTTTTCTGAGCACTAAGTTATTGATTTGTATGCAAGAGCTTGAAATGCAACAGGCTATAAATTACCAGGAAAGGATATCCTATTTAACTGACAAAGGTGAGCTGCAGTAAGGTTGGAGGCATACTTCCTCCAGAGTTTCAGAGAGGCTTAACTGCTGGCTCCCACCCAAAAAGCACCGGGAGATGTCATTCAGTTTTCTGGGGTGGGGTGCAGAAATCGTGGTAAACCTATTTTAAATGCGACTTAGATTCTTAGTATACATATGGCCTGGATTTAGGAATGCTAAATGTATCAGTTTAAGTTAAATCAGGAATTTTACACAGCCAGATTAATCCACTGGGCTCAAGTAGGATCATTAGCATCACAGAGCCTAGCATGTGCCCAGGCCTGTGAATTATCTTCAATTAATCCTGCAACAAGAGTGACTTGTCCCCAGATCCCATTTCTCTTTTAAAACGGAACGTGTAACCTTGACTTACAAAAAAAATTCAATTTCTCCCAAAGGCTGACCACCTGCTAGAGATTGGTGCTGTTCTCACCATCTGACTGTCCAATTTTAAACTATCAGCCATTACCTTCTTGGCTTGCTTTCCTAAATTGAGGTAGCAGACCCTCTCTTCTCCCAGACACAGACACACCAGTTTCTTTAAGAAGCTGCACTGATTGAAGTCCTAAAGAGTTCACTATTATTTTTATTTGCCAGTTAATTTGAGGGATTATGATGCAACTGCCTAGCAGAAACTATATTCTGATGGGTTTATCCTAGTTTACCCTAGTTAAGGGTAATAACTAGCATCACAGTCCAGCATGTGGCATCTCAAAAGAAAAAATCTCAGCTATTGTAATCAGTGAGGACAAACTCTTTGCTGAAGGACATTTCAGGCACCCATAATACACCTGCTCTGGCTGGACTCAAAACAAGCAACAGTTGTCAGTGCCACACAGTGGTCTGCTTTACGTAATAGAAGATTAACCACATACGTTTGTTTCTCAAGAAAGGACCCGAATTAAAGCATTTAAGAGCTGTAAAGAAAGAATGGTGAGTGCTGGTTCTGACCTAACACTCTGACTCAAACAACAGTTAGCATGTCATTTCAGAAGGAGCCACGTGAGAAATTATGCAGTTGCTGGCCTTCAGCAGATTAGGGCTGGACTTTGGGTGGCTTAGAGTAAAACACCACTCAGAGGATGTGGGTCCTCTGAACCCACTTTTCTCCCCAACCCCAGCCATTTTCCCTGTAAATTATAACAGGACTTTGCTTGTAAACTTTTATTCCTTGGAGGGCTAAAGGCAACACTGCATATGCAATCTTTGGCCCCACAGTTTTGTGGGTTTTGGTTTTTTTTTGGGTGGGTGGGTATTCTTTTGACCAAACTTTTTATCTGTAAGAGCAGGGAAGCTCTATCAATGATAAAGGTCTTAAAAACGTATTCTGATAATTCTTAGCCTCCCAGTTACACTTAGGATACAATTGCATGCTCATTGCTTTTTGTGTGAGTTTTACCCTATTTAACTTATGGTATACAATCTCCACCCTGCATTTCTCTAACAATTTAAAAACCCAATTGTGCTGTTTGACTCAACATTATGCATTATGCTCCACTTCCAGGAGCAGAGAAGCAAAGAGCACTGGCCCAGAATTCCATACTATCTTGCTGGAATTTTACATGTAATTAGTTTTGCATACATTTCACTTAGCCTGCAGACGTGCTCTCCAGGAATTCATTCTCCATAAACATAAATATAGCCTTAAATTCTACAACACTCAATATTCTGATGAAGTCCATGTTTTGCCCCTTCCCCAAAAAGGAGTCAGATCTGGCACTTTTGTTGGGGTCACAACCATGCAGATTTCCAGACCATTTGTTTCTATGGCAATGACTTTTGGTGCTACTCACAGCTAATTGGAAAATCTGTCAAGAGAATTGTTGTTCTCAGGCTTGTTTTCACAGGCTACTGGGTGGCACCTACTTTGGCTATCATGTGGCAGGTAATCTATGTCCTGAAAGCAAGACTTAGAGAGATACTGGCGGCTTCTAAAGTGGCCTCAGGCAAATTCTGCATTTTTTATCTCACAAAAGAAGACCACCATCCTTCTAATATATTGCAGTAATAATCCTAGATTTGGGGTGCAAGTCCCCCCACCCCCGAAATATTACCTTCCCAGAGACAATCTTCTCATAGATCTGAATGGGCTGGTCTGCAAAGAATGGGGGGTAGCCTGCTGCCATCTCGTAGATAAGGACGCCCAAGGCCCACCAGTCCACAGCTTTGTTATAACCCTGCAATAGAAAGCAGGCTTGGATCACATACATAAAGGATGAGTGGCATTTAAATTGCAGTATATAAACAGTGGAGAGTTCTGCCAGCGGCGGAGATGGGCAGAGTCCTTTTCCATGGCTGATCAAGACAGAGAACATTGCCCCTTGGTAGAGAGGTCTTGGACTTCCTCACCTTGCTTAGAATGATTTCAGGAGCCAGATATTCTGGAGTTCCACAAAGGGTCCATGTTCGGCCTTTCACTCGTTTGGCAAAGCCAAAATCTGTCACCTGGGGATAGAGGGGAAAAAACAAACCAGTTGAACCCCCCATTTAATAGTGCCAGCAGGACCCCAGCAGGGCTTAAGACACACTGTGACTAAAACTCTTGCATGGACTGAGGTGATACTTAGGGTGGAAATGTTAGGAGGAAAACAGTATATTCTCTCAAAGAAAACTTTTCCTAGCAAAAATGCCACTAGCTGCAATATTCTTACATATTTGCCAGAGATAGGAAAGTTAAACATCTTTGGTGATTTGGAGCACACTTGGTTAAGTTTCTTTTTTCCCTTTTTTGGACTGATGTTTTGTGTTTAACAGAAAACATACAATACTCTGCCCTCTGAATTTTGGGAGGCAATTCAATCATTTTCATAAGATCCTACTAATTCTGGGCAAAATATAACAATGTCTTTCAGATGTCTGGAGAAGGAATTGTACACTGTGGCACACTCACAACAAGGCCAAGCACTCCTACAATGTTGAACAGAAGGATCCCATGGAATAAACGGAAGCAGCATTACCTCAATGTAGCCCTGCTGGTCGATGAGGAGGTTCTCAGGCTTCAAATCTCGATAGATGAGATCCAACGAGTGCAAGTACTCAAAAGTCAGCACTATCTGAGCAGCGTAGAACCGGGCATGAGGTTCACTGCAGATCAGGAAAAATAAAGCACTCCCATCAGCCACCTTCAACCTGGATCAGCTGGGCTTCACCTCAAGCATGGTTCAGCTATCCCCTGGATCCAGTATCATCCAGCCATATACTGGTCTCCACATGCTCAACAGTGTCTTCCACTGTTGGAAGTCAATAGTCAGCCCCATCCGTATTTTGTCTTCCCTATTTCCCATCACACGTCTTATGCATGGGGACTTAGAGCTAAATGCACACAGAAGGACTGTCCTATAATCCAATACACTCCACTGATACCCAAGACATCTGTCTCAGCTAACAATGATGAGAAGTGCTCTGCTCCCAAGCACCTGTCAAGTCTTGCCATCTCCCCACTAGCAATAATGAGATGCATGAAGAGCTCATGCCTCCATCAGTGCAGTATGGAAGTGTTCCTAACAGTCACCACCTACATACAGAGGAACACGAGATAATGTAAAAGAAATGCAGCTTCCGTTCTATCACCACAATTCCCTGCCCCCCCCCAAAACCCTCTGTTTTAGAAATTAAAGCAGCTTTCACTGGGCTTTCAATACAAGAGAGCAGAAATCACAAATCCCTTTCAGCCCCTCCTTAGCCCCTTTTCAGCTAGGACAAAACAGGAGGAAAGAAATCACAGGAAGCCACAAAACCACATTCTCTGTTCCCACAATGAGAGCATTATCCCAACCTGACACCAAATGGGAGAGAACTCACCTGAACCTGCCAATCCGTCGCAGATGGGAGAACATCTCACCACCTGAGATGTATTCCATCACCATGTACAGATTCGAGTTATCCTGTGATCAAGGGGCAGAAACAGTATTAGAAGTCATGGCAAATGGTCTTCATCTAAATCCCTGCAGGGTCCAGGGATGCTTCTACTGCCCTCCTATTGCAGAGCTACAGGCTGTAAATATTCACATATTCGTAAGCACTCTGGGACAGCTATTGGGGATGGGGAGAAAGGCCTGCATCTGACAATATCCCTTTTTAAAAAGAAAAAAAACGAACAGCATGCCTTTATAATTGCAAAGAAAAATCTACCAACATTTATACAGTGCCTAGGGACCAAGACCAAACTTAGTGGATTACATTTTGGATTTCAGTATTTTGTACCTCTTCCATGGTCACTGTTTTCCATCAGTGCACCTCTTCCCAATTTCCATGTTTCTCTTCTACACTATAGTCTCCCCCTCACCACCCCAAGCTTTAAAGAAATTATGTAGCTCACCCTTCCTCCAAGACACTCAGGACAGCATATAACATTGTCATAACATTTTATCCTCATAGCCCTGTGGGGTAGGTTAGGCTGAGAGCATGAGGCATGACTGTCCAGTGAGCTCCATGGCTGAGGGGGAATTTGAAGGTGGGATTTCCTAGTCATAGATCAACACACTAGCCATTACACCACATTGCTCTTTTAAAAACCTAAATGCACACATGCACTCCACAAACACCAAGTTAAAGCTGGTTTGCTTGAGACAAAGTTATCAACAGCAGGCACAGCTTTGGTTCAAGGCTTGTTTTTTTTATGTTAATATACAAAGACAGCTATACACTTCTATGTGTGTGAGCATGCGCACACACACAAACCAAGAGAGGCAAGCAAAAAAAAAAAATCAGAAGTTTGAGAGCCTCTCACAGGCTATTGATGTGCAACCATTCTAGTACTGGCTACCATTGAAAAAAGGCAAGGTGTCCAGGCTATTCACCTTTTCAAACTGTTACTGGAAGGAAGTGTGTCACACCACCAAGGAGGCATTTGCCCAGGACATGGCTATAGTTTAGAGGGCTCTGCAAGCCAGAAGCCTCCATAGACATAAAAAGATTAGTTGAGGAATGCAGTGAGTGGAGATGCCCATACAAGCCTGAGGGACCAGTCTAGGAGCTGCTCAGGGCAACTCTTAGAGCAGTCTCTGCCACCACTCTGTCACAATGTAATGAACCTTCCCTCCCAGATCATAGCTGGTGTGTGTGTGTGTGTGTGTGTGTGTGTGTGTGTGTGTGTGTGTGTTGCAGTTTTCCATCAAGAGTACCTATCTGATGCAAACCAAGCAGTTTGATGCCAACACAAACTGGCAAGTTTAGAGACAGGGTGGTGCTGAAGCCTTTGTAAGGGCAGGTTAAGAACAGTACATGAAGGTGCACACTTCGTTCAATTCCTCTGTGCCCAAGATCTCATGCTGTGCGCTCATTTGCATAACTGGAGCCAAACTTTTGATCCTTCCACAGCAACAGGTGTTGCTGAGAATCTGAAAGGCAATGGATGGGAAGAGAGAGAGACCCCTACCTTGAAAGAATACTCTAGCCTGACAAGGAATGGGAAGTTCACAGCCTGGAGGATGCGCTTTTCATTGAGGGTGTGCTCTATCTGCTTCAGCTTCACAACCTGCAAGACAGCCACACAGTCACGTACTGTCAGAGGCCCCTTTCCCCTCAGCCCTGATCACATCCATGGGCACACCCAGGCTCACTTTCTGCTTGTCAAGAATCTTCATGGCAAAGTAATTCCCGGTCTCCTTGTGCTTCACGAGCATCACCCGTCCAAAAGAGCCTGTACCCAGGGTCTTGAGCCGGTCGAACTGTTCCAGGGCAGATGTGTTCTGCAGAAGGAGAAAAGAAGCAGTGGAATAAACCAGCTCAGCACTTGAGCCACAACAGTTTCAAAACAGTCATGTTTCCCCACTTGTTTTTTAAAATGGAAAGCAACCTAGACATGGGGATGAGGACTCATGATGTTGGCTTACTAGCTTCACACAAAGAACCACCATTCAAGCAGCATTGGGAACGCGCATCCCATACTGAGGCAGCAACTGTTGAGGACAAACCCTCCCATGAAGTGCTTACTCTTCCCTCTGAAACTTGCAACTGTCCCAAGTAGCCTTGGAACAAAGTTAAGATACAGCCACCAGGGGGCGCAAAAGACAAGACTTTTTGGAGAGACACAGCAAAAGAAACTATCTGCAAAAATCGATGTCTATTTAGGTACAGTCCCAAGCACTTACCATATTGTCTCTAATAAATGAGAAACAAGTAACAATGGGTCAAGCCTGGGGGATTGACAGAACAGTTATAACTCCCCAAACTACAGTTACTGCAAAGTACATCTAGGTGCAATAGCACAATATCAAGATATGGAAGTGAGGGACAGAAATTACACAAACCAAATAATAGCATCCCAATTTCAAGCCAATTTACACAGCCAGTCTAGGAACATGGAGTAAATTCATTTGGTTATCACCTTGTGGGAGTGATTTGTCAAAAAGCTAAAATATCAGGCCTGTTAGTGAAGCAGCGAGACATTTCCCAGGTGTTGCAAGGGAAAAGAGAGAGAACAGTTCCCTACCTGTACCTACAGAGTCTGCTAAAACGAAGGAATGCATGTAGTGAGCTAAGGTGTTTCCGCCATTGGTGGTTTGGTGTGGCTGCTGCAGCCCACCAGTTGGAGATGTGGGAAGTTCCAAGACCCACAGACCGTGTGTCCCTGATCTTTCCACACTCACATGCTTCTCTTATAAGCAACTGGATAATGTTGCTGCCACCAGAGTTGGTCCCCATAACTGGGGTAAAACCAAGGTACCCTGACTCACCTCAGTTAAGGGTTTGCCTAGCACAGACACTGATAACTACAGAGTGGCTTGGAGAGTGAATCAATCAGGTGAATCCCCAGCTCCGTAGCATTTATGCTTGGCCCTGGATAGCACTAGCCTCAACCAGCCATCGAAGCAAGGCAAAAAGCACTTTGCTCAGGGTGGAAAAGGACAGAAAGAGTGGGGCTAGTAAGTTATAAAAAGGGTTAACAATGCGAAAGAGGAAATGAGTCATGGTTAAGCAGGCAAAGACAGGCCTTTGCAAAATTAGACAAAAACAAGTCTTAAAGTTAGAGACAAATGAAAACAAACAACAACACATACACAACTGTGCCAGCTTTCACAAAGATCCACAAATCAAGGCATGTGACTAACATGGTATGCACTTAGGCCACAGATCCCTGATGTGGCAAATGCTACTTCATACCATTATGGGCTGATGATCTAGTTTAAATGACAAACTGGCCACACGGGCCTTTTAATTTTATTTCTTTTAAAAACTCAACCCCACACATCACTTTTACATCTAGCCTGTCATAAGATCCAGGTTGCTTCATGACTAAAGATCAAGATCAAAAGGCTGAAGTGCAGTACCTGTGATGGGTTCTCCCATTTCTTGAGGAACTCTTCTTTGGCTTTGGCTAGAAACTCCTTCACTGCAAGCAAACAGAGGCAGGGAGGTAGAATTGAGAATACAGCGTTATGGTAAGGCTTGGACTGTAGTAACTTGTTAAGCTTCTCTAGGAAGCAAGTCTCTCTTGTAACCCTGCCAACTCTCATTTCTTTGAGTGGCACATATAAATAAAGGAAAGATGAGCTATCAGGCATGCAAGATTCAGCTCCAGCAGAGAGGCCAGAAGGAGCAGCCAACAATTTCTAACAAGAACCATTTCCAAACAGTCACCATTTCCTGGAAAGCAGGCTCCAAATGCTTCTTTGGGCTCAGCCATGAGAGTGAAGATCAGCAATGGCTAATTGCTGGCTATGTCTGATACAGTTTCAGATTTGGGAAGCCCACACTAGATTTTGGGAGTCCCAGACCAAGCCTGGAGAGTGGAGTGCCTCCCCCTCCCCCTGACCATTCCTTCTCTCAATTATGGCCGACTCAACTTTAAGCCTGTTGCATCATGCTGCATATTCAGGAAATCAATGTGTAATGTGTCCAGTCATTATCCACATACCACTTCAGCCAATATAGTATAGGAGGAATCTCATTCATTTTCACAACAGTGGGCTGTTACTACACCTATGGCAAGGGAGGCAGGGGCCCTACTTGAGGCTTCCCCACATCCAAGTCCCTCGTCACAGGGCTTTTGAAGAGTCTCTTCCCTTCTGGGACATGGGTCCCCATTGTTCCAAGAGTGGTTTAGGGATTTGGTGCAATAGCCTTATAATGGCAGGGTACACAGGCACTCTGGCAGCATTCCACTTTAAAAGGTTTTTGTGCCAAATTCCTGAACAAATTTTTGGAACTTAAAGAGCAATCTGGAAGTTATAGGGCATCTTCTAAGAATTAAATTCTAAGAAAAATCTGGGTACAAACACACACCCCAGCTGGATCTTACATTAAACCTTTAGAAACCAAATGCTGGGAAGACTGGAATCAAGACTTTCTTAGCCTCACATGAGCTGCTCATAGAAAGGCAGATCTCATGTGGCCAAGCCAACATTTAAAGCTTTTCCCCTCCATTCCACCATTCTGAATTCAAAACCACCAATGAAGACCTGAACACACACAACAATGGCCAGTGGCTGGTCACTGGATACTTCATTCAGCCTACTATGACGAACAGAGCAAAGCCCCTTAACTCAAGGAGGCCCTGGAAGCCAGCACTGCACACATTTAAAAGCAACTCCCATGCTCAGTGCACACAGGGTTTTCTTCCCCCAACCTCATACACGGAGCGCTGGTACCATCTTGCTGGCGGTCCAGAGCACAGCCCTGCACTGGACCTCTCCATAACCCACCCTCCACCAATGGCATACTGGGTGCTACCAGTGCTATCCATAGCAAGGGTTCAAGTCAGCCTGGCCAAGTGGGCCCTGAACCAGTGCCAGGCCCTCAGTACAATGCCTGGAGACACACTGCAGTTTGCATAGCCTGGTTTTCAAAAACCACAAAGAAGCACCAGGCACTGTTACAAAAGACATTCTAGAATGGAATGTGGATCACAAGGAGCAAACACTCAGCACCCCTTCAGGCTAAGAAGCCTGTCTTTGGAGGAAGGCTGCATATCGAAAAGTAGCTAAATGCATCCAACAAAGTATGGCTGCTCTAGGTCAGAACGTTCTAGTTATCTTGATCACAGAGAAAAAAAGCCTTGGCAAGGTGGATGCAGTAGCTGCCAAAGGCTCTGGAGTGAGAGAGAACTTCCACAGAGATTTTCCTTCTCCAGTACTCACCAGTATCCCGGGGGTCCCATTCTTTTTCTGCTGCAATAATTGCACAATAGGGCAATGAAGGAAGAGTAGACCTCACGCTGTCACTACTTGGGCAGATTCTGGAGTCCACAACCCAATCAGTTAATGAGCTAAATGTGTCTGATTAAAACTGATCAGATCATTGTATGCTAATTTTGCACTTTATGCAAACATTCTCCCTAAGTCCTTAGTCACAACATGAAATAAATGACAGTTTATGCGGTTCTGGCAACAAAAGGTAGTTTTGGGAAATACTCCAAGGCTGGGACATGGAAGCTTTACTCAGAAGCTCTATAGATCGAGGAAAGATGGCAGACAATGAATGCCTCCTTCCTGCATCTCCACCTGTCCAGACTGCTTGCTGTGCAGGCTGCTGCTGCTAGGAGTGTTTGGAATATTTTGAAAGGGTCATTTATTAGCAGGGCCATTGGAGGATCTGAGCCCCTTCACCAGTAGCAGGCTATGTCTTGTCCATTGTCAACGAACTAATTGTGTGCCTTTACAATTTTACCACCTTGTCAGTGTGCTGTGAAATGAAAAAGGTTGAAAATCACTGTTGTCCTACTTCCTACCTAAAAGCCTTGGGGACACATCTTTGGAGGCCCTTGCATTTAGGGCCCTCAACCCCCCCTGGCACCTGGAGCAACAGGCCAAAAGCTCCTCCCCTTGACCTGGCAATGTGTTCACCTCTGCTCCTTCCACTGCCTGGGATTGGAAAGGGAAGAGTGGGGTCCAGAGCGCCTGCCACACTTCCTTCTTTTTCCAATCCTAGGCAGTGGTGGGGGAGGCAGAGCAGTAGTGGAGGCAGACACGTCCCCTTCCATTTGCTGCCTGAGGCGCCACCTCAGTTGGCCTCATGGATGGGCCGGTCCTGCCTCTACTAATCCTTTTTCCACTAGGGTAACATGCAGCACTGAGTCACTTAACCAGAAGCCACAGGGGTCAGGCGAGCATTAGATCTTTCACTGCTGGCCTTAAAATGCAGCCTCAAGGTAGATTCCAGGCACCAGCCCCACCTTTTTTTCCTCCCACAGCCTTCCGCTTCTCCTTCTCTAGCTAAGTGCAAGTGCAGAATTTTGAGCTCAGGCTGTCCTCTGTGGCGACTAGAAAAGGCTTCTTTCATTCTTCCCCAGAGCTTGAGCTGCAGGCTGCACAGCTCCTCCTGGCACAAAAGTGGGATGGCTGTAACCAAATCAAATGTAGCTGACATGACAGGCAGGAAAATGGAGACCCCTTAAAACAAGCCACTGTGCAGAAATCACTGAGCGGCATCAGTACTTCTCCCAGAACAGAAGTCCTACATCCAAAGGGACCATGCCTGGGTGGGGTTTGGGATGTTCTCCCCAGTGCAGTCCACCCACCCTATTCCTTCACACTGCAGCACAGAGCGGCTGGATTTCCTCGAGACAGGCACGCAGGCAGACACAGAGCTGCAGCTCAGCCTGTCTGACCTACTTTCTTTGTCTCCTGCTTTATCCGTATTACTTACAGAGAGCCACCAGCTTCCACCTTCCTCCATACAGCCCAGCCTCCTCCCCCACCGCCCCTCTTGGAGATTTCGGTCACTACACAAAAGGGAAACTCTTCCTCCCTTCCCCAGACTCCCCGGGCCCTATGCTAAGGCTACAGGTGGCCCCCCAAAACAGAGCAAGCTCCCCTCCCCTCATATCCAGAGAACTAACCTCTTATGTAAGCCAAGGGGAACCTCAGACAGTGATGCAGCATTACAAGCCTTAAGACCAGACCGAATGCACAGCGGCAGACCAGGGGGGATTAAGGGGTGCAAATGCCCTGGGGGAGGGCAGCCACTAAACCTGCCCTCCCGCCCGCCACTAAGTTGGAGCGCAAAGTCACTCTGGGAAGCAGCTTCCACAGCGAAAGCCGAGTGACCAGGCTTGGCTCTGAAGGGCTATCCCTGCCCCTCCGAGAAAGCACATCTGGTTCATCTGAGAAGTGCTGTCAGAGCCTGTCAGAGTAGCCAGGCACATTCTGAAGGGCCACCCATGGGTTGTTGCAAGAAGCGGTTGTGAAGCTCAATGGGCAGCCTTTGGACAAAAAATCAGTTTAACTTGGATCACAGGGTTGTTCAGGGAAATAGAAGGCAACAACCCCATGTATGTTGCTTCTTGAAAAGAAGATGGGGCATGCTGTGATAAATAACGTAGCCCTGAACAGGATAATGTGACATCTTCCCCCCAGATGCACTGTTACTACTGCGTCATTGCTTGAAGCCTTGATTGGCTATTTACAAGACCACCTTGCAGAATCAGACCAAAGAGCCACCTACAGCCGAATCCTATGCATTTCTAGTCAGAAGTAAATCAACTTTGTTGGGGCTTATTCCCAGTTTATACAGGATCGAAGCTCTACTCTAGTTTTCTGCCCCCCAATGGTAGCCTTCTGGAAAGCTTGCAAAAAGGGCAAGAAAGTCCACTGGCATCCCCAGTGGTCTGCCCTGAGCCTCTGTTATGCAGTGGTGCCTCCGTACATGATGGATAACAGTCATTGAATGTTTTGTCTCCCATGGCTCATCTACACCATTTCAGGGTACTGTGTCAGTGGATTAGGCTTTGCATGAAATACTTTTATTTTGCGCATTTGCCCATGTGAGGAAGAAATAAAGGAATGAAGGTGGGGTAGAGTCAATAGGGGGATGTTCTTTTCCCTCTCTCACAATACCAGAACCAGGGGGCATCCACTGAAATTGAGGGTTGGGAGAGTTAAAACAGATAAAAGGAAATACTTTTTTACCTGGCGAGTAATTAACCTACGGAACGCCTTGCCACAGGATGTGGCGATGGCATCTGGCCTAGATGCCTTTAAAAGGGGGACTGGACAGATTTCTGGAGGAAAAGTCCATCGTGGGTTATAGACCATGATGGGTTGGGCAACCTCCTTACATTAATAGTAGGCTGCTTCAGAATGCCAGGTGCAAGGGCATGGCAACAGGATGCAGGCATCTTGTTGTCTACTGAACTCCCTTAGGCACCTGGTGGGCCACTGTGAGATACAGGAAGGTGGACTAGATAGGCCTTTGGCCTGATCCAGTGGGGCTCTTCTTATGTTCTTAAGGTGAGGAAGAGGCTGTTTCAATATTATCAATAAAGTTAAAATGAGCCTCTCTTCAAAAGGAAGTTTTGCCATACACCTGGGGATTTTATCATCTTTTTCAGTATCCTCCTTAATTTAGCAATGTCCTTTCTGAAATCAGGCCTCCAGAATTGCATGTGGTACTCTCAAGTGTAGGCATACGAGAGATTAATAGCATACTTGCAGTTTCATTTTCTACCCCTTTCATAGTTATTTCGAGTATCAGATTTGCCTTTTTCCACTGCTGCAGTGCAGAGGCCCAACATCAGTGTGCTTTCTACTAGGACCCCAGGTTCTCATACTCAACAGTGACAGTTAATTTAGATCCCATCAATGTATGTGCAGAATAAGGCGGGGTTTTTTGGTCCTAATGTGGAATGCTGTGCATCTGCTGACTTTGAATCTCACCCCGACATTGTGCAGTGCTTCTGAATCGCCATCCAGCCTGCAGAGAGCGCTTGAAGGCAGGCTCACACTGGTTTGAGATTTTTTTTTTCATATTTTTATATATCGTATATTTTACAGAAGCATTCTGGAAACCACATAATGCCTCCAAAGTGGAAGCCCAGCACTGAAGTGTTCATTTTAAAAAGAAACACTACAGAAACCACAGATACTAGGGATACCTTTTTAAAGATAGGGGCACATCAGTGGTTTTGCTGCAATAAGGTAAAAAAATTAATATTCCCCAGTCTTTTTAATAGGCATCCCCAGTATCCATGGATAACTGAAACCGTGGATACCGGGACATGCCTGTATCTCTGCTAGTCCCAAGAAAGCAAGGGAGAGGTGCCACATCTCCCTTAGCTGGAGCGCTCCTTTCAGGTCTCTAGCCCTGGACATCAGGGAACATTATTCAAGGGAAGGCGGGGGGAAGAAAGGATACCTTTTGAGACCTTCCTCCATTGTGCTACAATGCACTTCTCGCTCGAGCTTTGGGGCTTGCTAGCAATCCAAACCTAGGTGCATTATTGCTAGTGGGAGGAGGCTCTGGAGGAGAGAAAAGGAAAAACTGCCCTTTTTCTTCTTCCCTCCTCCTGAAATGTTCCCATATAATAGCAAGGAGAGGTTTGTTCATGACAGACTCGTATCCCATTGACTGACTGCCCCCTGGATACTGCAAGGGCACTAAGGGCCTTCAGCCAGCCAATTTTGACTCTTCTTCCCCACTTCTTTTTCAACACACATAGTCAACAGTCTACAGCTAAGCTGCTGTCAGCACACCACAGATCCTGCAAGTCACTGAGCATGGGTTCTTGACAAGCCATTTTGTTTTTCAAATCTTTTACAGTTTATGTACTTGGAGTTGGAAGGGGCCTTCAAGGCCATCTAGTCCAATTCCCTGCTTGAAGCAGACAAATCCTCCTTAGCGCATCTCCAAAAGGCGATTGCCACACCTCTGCTTGAAGACCTCCAGCAAGCAGAAAGCCACCATTTCCCTCAACAATCAGTTCCATTGCTGAACTGCTTTTGCTGTTTAGAAGCTTCTTGCAATATTCAACCAGAATCTCCTTTCCTGCAATTTTAGTTCTGTGTAACTAGGGAAAGCTCCAAAGTATGCAGAAACTACCACCTCATTTTGAAGTGGGTCTATTTTGTTTGCAGTGTGAAAGGCACTCAACTTCCTTAAATATATGAGAACTGATGAGTTAAAATAGAATTTTCTAGTTACACTAACAATACACATATCTTTCATTTGACCACTAGAGGGCTCTTGCACCTTTTTGGGAATAAGTTTCTTGTGCTGGCAGCTATTAGAGCCTGTATATAGAGGGCCATGGGATGGATCCTCAGCCATTTCAATGTCTATACTGTATAAGCTCCATTTACCCTGCTGCACTTTCAACCACTGTTGCAACCAGAGTACAACTGACACTATTAAGTTGTTAGCTGTGCAGAAGCAACAAGGGAAAGAGCAGAAACATGCAATTTGTCTCATTTTGACAAAGCCTCTGGTGTTAAAAGCAGTTCTTTTCACAAAATAGCTCTCCATTACACCATTTGAGCTGAAAGTGCCCCTTAAACACCCCCCCACACACACACACACCCCAATGAAAGCATTTTCTATTCATGTCAGTTTGGTCAGATTCTGTGAATCCAGCTTATGGAACTAATCGACCGTGTCCAATTGCACAAGAGTCTAACACACTGACCTATGCCAAGATAAACACAGGAGTATGGGAGGGGGACTAACAGAGATGCAGTCGGAGTAATCTTTCAAAGCCTACAGTATCTCTTCCACAGTATCCAAAGCACGGTTAGCCCACATTGCAGTCCCTCGCACAACAAGGCAAGCAATTTCTCCTTTGACATTGATCTCCACGCAACCTTTTGACCTGGGAGAATTCTCCCATCAGGCATTATGCACTCATTCATCCCACAGAAGCTGCTCCGATGAGATACACCTTGCCTCTTTCCCCCCCCTCCCTTTCAAGACTATCAAAGCAACAGTGTTTCTCCAAGGGAGGGCAACTGCTCCAACACAAAGGGGACACCACTGGAAATGTAGCTCGAGCAGAAAGGTCACCTTTAAGCCATAGGCAAGATCATTTGCATGCAATTGTCATGAACATGACCAACATCACTGGAGCATCACTGGATGAACATGTAGCACTTTTACAAATATCTTTATTTTCCAATAGTTGTGTTTGTGCGTATGTGTGAGTGAGTGAGAGACCCCAGATTCCATTTCCTTCCTTTTCAACTTCTGCAGATCAGACGCTTATAAAAGGTCATAGTTGTCTGACAAAATGCTGGGTGGAAAAGGGAAAGTAAAAGCAAGATTGCACAAGCACCGAGAAGTCACAGTGTTCTTTGCAGAAGGCATTCAAGTGCTAAGCAGAAGATGATGCGAACTTCAAAGAATTTCTGGCAGGGCACCATCTCTGCACCAGGGCAGATGGCAGCCTCTGGATCAGGTATATGCAATGTCTAGATCAGTGGTTCCCAACCTAAAGGTCATGACCCAAATGAGGGACAAATGGATGTTCAAGGGTCACAGGAAGGTTATCATTATAAGCATGTATCAACTATGTGGGTTAGTTCTCAAGCCTAAAAGAAAAATTGTATTTAGGGTCATAATAAAAAAGGTTGGAGACACAGTTCCAGATGGTTCAACGGGCATGTAAGGCCCAGTCCTAACCAAATTTTCAGCTCTGATGCTGCCACAAGGTAAGGGAACAAACATTCCCTTACCTTGAGGAGGCCTCTGTGACTGTCGCACCACCACAGGATGCAGTACACAACCTGTTGGCATGGCTGCATCAGTGCTGGAAAATCTGATAGGATTAGGCCCAAGCTGTGCTAGATATTAGAAGGAAAACATGAAGAATCCCAGTTACTAGTCATTCTCCTTCCCCCATACAAATCACACACACATTGCACTGCAGTTACAGTGGCAGAGAGAAGAAGCAGGGCCTTTCCTGTAGTAGTGCCGAGACTCTGAAATTTAAATGTGCTTAAAATATCTATATCCTGCCCTTTCCCCCTACCATTAGAGGCTTATAATAAAGTCAAACATGATAAATCACCAAAACAAAAAACCCAATAAAAGTACCAGAGTACAGCACACAAAAACTCTAAGCATCAAACTTAAGAGGCCAATGGAATCAAATAGGATTTTAGCTGGCATCAGTGTTGAAGAAGTGCAAGGGCCAATCCGACCTCCTATAGGAGACAATTCCACAGCCTGGGTGCCGCCACCAAGAAAGCCCTTTCACACATTGCTGTCAGATGCACTTCCACCCAGCAGTGGGATCTGGGAATGAGGAAGCGGAACGCTGGGCGGGACTTACGTGTGATTGGCAGCCCGTCCGTTCCATTCCGCGCCCCACTGCTGCTCGCCCAGGCACCTGGTGCACCCTTCCACCTGTCCCCCCTGGAGAGCAGGCCCCCCCCCATGCCAGGGCAGCTGCGGAACGGAATGGATGGGGAGCCAATCACGTGTAAGTCCCGCCCAGCGTTCCGCTTCCTCATTCCCAGATCCCATCACTGCTTCCACCATTTCTGTCGGTGATGGAACACAGAAAAAGGCTTTTCCT
This sequence comes from Lerista edwardsae, assembly GCA_029204185.1. Classification (NCBI taxonomy): domain Eukaryota; kingdom Metazoa; phylum Chordata; class Lepidosauria; order Squamata; family Scincidae; genus Lerista; species Lerista edwardsae. Next base: position 39,123,168 of record JAJKFI010000005.1, read on the forward strand.
CAAGATCTCAAGAGACAGGCCATTTCATGTGGGAGGATGCAATCCTTCAAATACTCTGGTCCCAAGCAACTCAGGGCCTTAAAGGATAGAACAATCACCTTGAATTGCACCCAGAAACATACAGGCAACCAATGCAGCTGGAGCACCACGGCCAAGGTATATGCTATTCAGAACAAGCTCCTGGAAGAGGCGTAGCAATGCTCTTCACTCTTACATTTTCAGAAGAAATGCAAGACTCACATAGCATGTGCAGAAGAGTCTGAAAGTAGCCCAACATTGAACTGTTATTTGTCTTAATCTGCTGCCTCTTTTGTAGATGGCAACATTTTTTGTATTTTGTTGATCATATTGTTTTACTGTTTTATCAAAATTTCTGATATACTAAACTCTTGAATTCATTCCATCCTTTAGGAGTTTGGTATTTTGCCTACCTACCACCAGCAAATCAACTGCAAATAGCACACAAGTATTCCCTTCCACACCTGCCTTATAGGATTACCTCCATCTTTCTTGGTATCATATTCCCCTTCACATTCCATCTTTCCTTTAGTCCAAAAGAGAAGCTCTTGGCACCTGGCACATCCAGGACGGACCACGGTGACAAATATCTTCCTCGGCACCACCATTAACTGGCTGCTGGATCCTCTCTCACTGCACTATACCAATTGACCAATTGCCATTTGTGACTTGGCAGGCAGAACACCCAGTACTTTTACCCCAAAGAACTACTCTGGGAAATCACTAAACTCCATCCTGGCAGTGCCAGTGTTAAGTGGGACGACTCTGGGTCTTGATCTGTTCAGCATGAATCTGGATTTGAAATTACAGTTTAACACCACAGTCCTCTACAGTAAGTAACTGAAGAGTTAAACTAAATTACGCCCCAACACATAAGACCTGTTGTCTCCCTCCCTCACAAACAACAAAGAAATCATCCTTATTTTCTTGGTTAACAAGTCTCATGAGGGGCAAGCAACAGCTTTGGCGCTTAACTAGCTTCAATCTCAGAGGGACCTTTAAACATCCTTGGCCCAAAGCAAGTTTTCCTCCCAGATGTTGCAAGGGTACTGGTACTGCCTCTTTCTGCTTCTTCTGACAACCATAAAGTGGAACCATTAACATCTCTGACACAGAAAACCAGCCAGCAACACAGATGAGAATATTTTGCTTCTGAACTAAATGCAGAAAGTCTAGAATTCTACAGCAACATCCTTTTCCATTTCTAAAAATGAAAAAAAAATTCCATGATCCAAACCCCACTATCTGCATGATTAAATCGTTGATGAAAGGATATAAATACACTGAAGGTGCTATCCTAACCTGGGGTTAGTCCTGGAGTGTTACAAACAAACCGTAAAGAACATTTGGACCACTCTCAGAGTCAGGGAGGCTGGTGTACAGACGTGCACTGTCCTACCAGACTCCAAGTGGTCCAAACGCACTTAATGGTCCATTTGCAATACTCCTGGGTTGGCACAAGTGACTTGTGCTGGCCTAACTCCAGGTTAGGATTGCACCCTTACTTTGCTATCTAGTTGTAATATTTTGAAGGATTTGGGGTGGGTGGGTGGAGTTACAATGCATTCTTCACATAATCTCAATACAAAGATGCACAAAGAAGTCAGAATGCAACAACCTGAATTCAGTTCACCTTTGGAGTGGTGAACTTGGCCTCAGACTACATACAATACATTTCCTCCTCACCACGGGATAAATATGGCCTACCCCACCCCACCCCCAAAATGATGTTTGGTTTTCTTTAAAAATATTTATATGCTGCCTTTCAGTCCCATGAAGATGGTTCACAACAAATTTTTTAAAAACTGATATCAAATTAACAATTGGGTTTAAAATTACTAGGGCAGAATGTGCACCTTCTCAAGAGACATGAGCAGTAATGAATATTAGGCACCAGACACAGAACCATGAAAGGGACCTGTAGCAAAATTGCACAGGCACGGATTTCTAGCAAAATATTTCAGGGACACCAATCACAGCGGTCAGCATACCAACATTAAGGGACTTCGAGAAAAATAATATAAGCCATTTCAGCACTGCAGAAAACCCATCCAGATCCCTTCTAGGTGTTTGGTAGAATCTATATGCACATTTCAGACTTTTCTCTACAACTAACAGAGCTTAGACATTGACTTTCAAAACACAATCAGATCTGCTGGATTGCATGAAAGCTATCATAGTGAACCTTAAGAAGTTTGCCAGATTAAGTACATGCTTGTGATCATGCAGATTTTTAGGTTTCTTTCAACTGAAAGTTCAACTTCTCTCATGACATCAACATCCCTATGGATTTTATTTTTTGCAAGGGAGGAGCTGCTTGACATGAGCTGCCAGGTTCTTCCTTCTTACCAATGTTTGGGGAGCAATCGGCATCACAAAAGCCGCAAGAGACCATAGCCAGAAACTACACATGCTGCTGAAACATATAAGCAGCATATAAGTGCTGGGAGAAAGTAGCTGCCTTTTGTTGGCAGCTCTTCGACTGGGAGGAAGAAAGAATAAATGTCAAAATTAGTAGAAGCGTAATTTTGCAGGGATGACTTCCCCAAGGCTAAATGTGTGAATGGTTGCCTCAAATACATGACAGCCAGTTTGCTGCAGGGGCTGCATGTGAAGAGCACAGTCCTGGATTGTCTGCTGAAAAGGACTAACTGCAGTAGGTTCAGCATCAGAGGCAAGACCACTAAATTAACCTCTGCCCTCCCAAGTCCTTCTCTGTCACAGCATACGCTCCTTGCAAGAAGGAGACCCAAGGTCAGAGAAGGGGAGGGGGTAGAGAAGCCAACAGCCCCGCCTGGGATCCCGTGCTTCCTTACCATCCATTCCTTGACCCTCAATCCCAGGGTCCATCTGGAGGCCCTGCTGCTTTCACAGCTGCAAGCATACAGTTAAGAGGTCATGACGGGTGGGGCGGGAGGGCTGGCCCGACGGCTCGTAGGGGACTTTGCCCCAGGTGGCAAAAGCAAACACGGCCCCGGCCTGGAGCTCAACTTCTCCTGGAAGCCCAACAGAGTCCCCAGCCAGCACAAGACCGAGCGCAGCTCCAGGGCACGCCTGTTCCGCCTTCTCTCCCTTTCCCTTGACTGCATCGGTATGGACCAAGTTCTGCCTAACGGGTGCGATCCACCATAGTGCTTTGCCAAGCGCCCTGTGGCAATACCAGCGACTCCCTTAGAGACAGCGGACTCTGCCTTAAAGTTCCACCATGTACTGCGTGCGTCCCTGGGATCCCGAGCAGGAGGGCTGAGCTAGGCCAAGGCAAAAGGCTCTCTATCCGGAGGAGAGGCAAAGAGTTCCTGCAGCATCTGCAGCAGACCTCTCCCCCCCACGCGGCACACTGTCCTGAAGTCCAGAAGCAACTGTTCTGTAAGTGGGGCGGCTGGTTACGAAACAGTGCCCGTCACCAGCATCCTGGGGGAGGGGATCACATGATGGCAATGCAAAGAGGGGGGAGGGGGAAGAGAACGATACTGCCAGTCACCAACGGCAGCTCATTCACCGCCTATTACAGAGCCCTCCGCAGACCCTCCTCCCCTCCCTGCCAGCTTGTTTGTTCAAACTAAGCCCAGGCTGCATTACTAATTATTATTCAGGAGATTTTATGACTACCACTACCCCAATTTCTATTCAAGGAAAAAAAGCACTGGAGCAGCTTATGTAGAACAAAATACATCAGAATAGAGACAACATTGAAACAATTCAACACACAACACAGAGCAATTAAACCAACTCAAAATGGACTAACCAAAGGCCTGGTCTCCAATGAACGCCATGGGGCAGGCTGGGCACCCCCAGCTCTGGGAGTTCTTTGGGTTTCCACATTATGCAGAGGGCCCCGCTAGGCAACTTGGGCTGCTGGCTTCCCAATAGTGTCTCCTTCCTACTCCTCAAAAGGAAAGGCAACACTAAAAAAAAGGGAAGGCCAGGGACATGGTGGGGCTGAGAAAAAAAAATCCCCGCAGCAAAACACCAACTGTTGTAAGGAGCCTGTAAAGGCTGCTCATGATTTTCATTGTGTTGAACTTCTCTCAGCACTGATGGAAAGAGAGGTAGGTCTCAGTTATGTGTTTCATTTTTCATTATTTTGATCTATAGGGGCAAAAGACATGGAAGTGCAAACAAGACAGAGGTACCAGGAAAAAGTATTATAAACAAGCATATGCCTCATACAGTCCCCTCTGGCTCAGTGCTGTCTCTGTTTAATTGGCAGCAGCTCTCCAAGGTTTCAGGCAGGGGTCTTTCCCAGCTGTATTCAGAGACAGAGCCTGGCACTTTCTGGGTGCCAAACAAGCACTCTCCTACTGCACTCTGGACCCCCTTCTGCAGACTAGATCCCCAACTAAAGCAAAGAGAGGTCATGCATGGGCTCGATAAGCAAAGATCTCCTCATGTAAATAAACAGTAAACAAACTTAAGCACAGACTTAAGGTAATACATACAGAGCAGGTCCCCAATTTTTTTTTTTTTAAAAGCCAAATGGATGCGAAAAATATGCTTTGGTACATCTCCTGCTGGCAATGGATGGCAAGGTAATAAGCCACAACAGATACACCATGGACAAAACCTGACAGACAGAGAGGACTGTTAGGACTGTTCAGCAGGTGCTGTCAAAACAGTATAGTAGCTGGGCCAGATCAGGATCCAGGTGGTGGCACACAGGTTAAAAAAGGGGACTCTTCAAAACACATGTACAGGCACATGCATTCAGCAAACTCCCACCCAGCACATCCATCTACCCATGTAGGGATGACGTGAAAACACCAAAAGTACACGAAACTAGAGATGACTAAACTAGAACTGATAGAATTAGAGCCCCACGTCTATCTTGTATGGTGAAACGCCAAGCAGGCCAAGGCTTTACATGGCTCCCTCATGTCACAGCTGAATTCTTTTCTCAGGAGACCCTTAGCAGAATGACTGCTAAAGCCCAGTAGTGGAAATGAAGATAACCTGCCGTCAAAGGATGCTCTAGCACCAGTCCAATCTCTTCAAAGCTTCTCAAATCAGAACGGCTGAAGAGAAGTTTTTTAGTTTCTATGTTTTTGAGAATCTGCTCAAAATCTGGACCAGGATTAGATAGATCCACAGCGACTCCCAATAGACAAGTATTCATCAAATGTATCAGATAAGTGACATACCAAGTATCATTCCTGCTTTCTGAGATCAATATGACACATAGGATATATGTACCACCACAAAGGAAGGTTTCTTTCTAGACCAGTGGTTCCCAAACTGTGGATTGGGACCCACCAATGGGTTGCGAGCCCATTTCAGGTGGCAGTTAGAGCAGCTGTATTGAAAATATGGGAAGATGGGATGCTGGAAATGGGTAGGGTTGTGTGGTTGTTCTGCTTGCATCAAGGTTGTAAATAGGTTTTCCCCCTTTCTGATTCACTTTGCTATTGGAAAATGGCCGAGTTATTGCTCATTCAAGTTATTGCTGCATTCTCAGGAAAGCAGCAGATCTCTGGCCTTACAATGATGGCATTTCTGGCCATGACATCACTTCTGGTGGATCCCAGACAAATCGTCATTCTAAAAAGTGGGTCCTGGTACTAAAAAAATTTGAGAACCACGGCTCTAAACAATTCGAAGATTTTAGCTGTGCCGCACATAATGGCACACTTCCTGATGGAAGCAGGCATCCCAAGAGCCCATTACAATAGTGATCTCTTACTGCAGTGGTTCCCAAACTTTTTAGCACTGGGGCCCACCTAAAACAAGCTTCACTTTACAAGCCACTCAAGCTTCTGTGACTGTAATGGTGATTGGGCAGCACTCCCCCCCCTCCCCAGTAGCAGGTTGATTTGCCTTTGATGCACATAGTCTAGTCTACCCTGTCAGCTTTGAGAATCACTAAAAATTGGGTCATGACCCACTGGTGGGCCATGTACCCATAGTTTGGGACTACTGTTTTACTGCATTCCAGACTCAATTTGGAGGGACGTGATGGCGCAACGGGTTAATTTGCTGTTGCTGGGTTTTCCAACCGGGAGGTTGGGAGTTCAAGACTGCGTGACGGAGTGAGCTCCCGTTGCTTGTCCCAGCTCCTGCCAACCTAGCAGTTCGAAAGCACCTAAATGCAAGTAGATAAACAGGGACCACTTCAGTGGGAAGGGAACGGCGTTCCATGCGCTACAACGTAGAGTCATGCCGGCCACATGACCACGGAAGCTTGTCCTTGGACAAAACACCGGCTCTACAGGCTTTGAAACAGAGACGAGCACTGCCCCCTACAGTCGGTCACGACTAGACCATTCGATCGTGGGGAAACCTTTACCTTTTTAGACTCAATTTAAAAGTATAATGCTATCTATTTAAGCTGAGCCCCATAAATCACCTTGCATACATCCTACAATATCTATAGTGAGCTAAGAATTTCTCTAATATAATGTTTTCTACACACCATGAATGGATCGTGGGAGCACAGCACAGAGGTGTTCCCAGCAGCTGCATTTTCAATTATGGAACTTCCTTGTTCTAGGAGTCTGCCAGTTTTGTGATGCAGCAACTTTTTCAGAAACAGTGCAAGATGCCCTTGTTTGCACAAATATCTGGCAGTAGATATTAAAATAGGTCCTGCCTTGGTCCCCTTGAGGAAGTGTCCAAGTCTGACTTTTTTCCTGTCATGGATCCTCTCCAACACTTTTCCAGCCATCACATTTAATTCCCTAGCATTGTGAAGTGTTCCAAAAGCTCATATCCATGCCTGTTCTGCTGCCCTTCCTCTTCCCATTTTATTTTATTTTTTTCCTCTTCCTCTTCCCATTTTAGTACCACTCAACAGGTCACAGTTACTTTCTCTTACATGGCCAACTGTTTTCATAAGTCTCAAACATTTCCTTCCTATTCATCAGATTCTGATCCAAGAATAGACTGACCCTGATTGTTTCCTCAGCTTTCTGAAGCAGAAGCTTATCTGGACAAGTAGGAGCCAGGTTTATATATCCCATTAAATACGATGTTCATGCTTTTACATTTCTACTGTTAATTCTTAGTTAATTCTACTGTTAATTCTTACTGTTAATTCTACTGTTAATTCTTGGTCACAGTGTGTGTGTGGAAATGGCTGGGACAGTGGGACACTAGTAAACAAGATATGCTTCATTCCCTTCCAGAGACTCATGGTTTGGGGAAAAAGAACAGAGAGTAAGGGAGGAATCAAGAGGCAATAGAACCTCTCCCTTGCTGTAAGGATGATAAGTCATCTGCTTCTGTGCACATCAACCATTTTCTATGACAGTGGCACTTGCAAAACAAAAACAAAAACATTTAAAAATCCATCACCAATGCCACGCTGAAAAACAGAGCACCATAGAAGCCAACAGCATATTTTCCTGGTCATCAGGCTATTTCCATTAATACACACACATTGAGTTGCTTGGGCTGCATCAAGCCAATCCATTTAATTTCCGTCCAGCCCTCAAGCTTTCCCATGCCCTTCCCAATTTTTTGAAGATAAACTTCGACAGGTGTCCTGAATTATCAAAATATCCTTATTCCATCATCCTGTATTTGTTCCTTATCTTGTTTAAAGTACTATTTGCCAAGATATAAAGTTGATTTACACAGAACTGCCTGACCCTCTACGGCCATGTGCTTCCCATTTCAAACTTCTGTCCATGGTTAAAGCAGCCAGTGCTTTGCTATCTGGGCTTCCATTTTGAAAGAGGACCCGCCATCACTACATATCTTTGATGCATTTTCAGGAGCCTTCCAAAAGTGCTGTTACTATTCAGGTGGGCACAGCAGTTTTGAGAAACAGTCCAAAGAGAATCATGAGCTCCAACAGTTTCTCCAGGGTTTGGTACTCCATATTCAAGCATGCCCCGCTTCCAAATTCTAACCTGTCTCGAATCTTACACAGGTCCAAACACTGGGGGGAAATCTGACTACTACCCCACACTCCTACAGCTGCAGAAGCTCTTGCTGCCTTGTCTCTCTTCTCATTGCTACTACTGCCCCTATACTATACTTCCATACTTTCTTAATTCCATATTATTTCTCTTCGTATCACTCTCATCTCTCACTTTTCCAGTGACTACAAAAAACTACAACTCACTGCCACGTGTGCCCTTAAGGAGGACAAGGGCACTATTCAATCCTGGTATTCTAATTGTCTGTCCTTGGCCCACTTCCAGGATGGCAACTTGTTGGCATTACATACACAAATCCCATTCTGTGCTTAGGAGGGGGTGGAAGCCCACACAACAGTATACAACTAATGCTTCAGCACTGGCTACAATCAGCCAAATGGACCCAACTTCTTTTGAGAAAGTGGCACTCAAAACTCCTGTGCAGGCCTTTCCAAACAAGGATTTTTAATGTAACAAGTGTGAAGTGTGGTTCTCATTTGACCCACTGAATTCTGATAACTTTGTTTGAGATTGGATTTCTGTAGGAGTTATTGTACTGTGTTTCACTACCTTGGCTACAATACCCTTTGCACTTAGGAAATGATAGCCACTGGTGCCATGATTAGTGTCCCATCAGGTTGTGCAAGCATTACAAGCACCTAACACTATTAATCACTTCTCCTCCCCCCGCCCCAAGCTAAAACTCTGTCATTATATGACCAATGAATTTTGTTCCCCCTCAAATAGTGTGGAGGCAAAGCAATCCACCGGACCACTCCAGCGCAGAAACACTCTAGCATTTAAGCTTGTCCATGGCAGTGATGACTGCCAAGAGGGATTACGTCTGCCACTACTGTGTTCTCACAATGCTGTCCAGCAGAGCTATTCACTAAAATGGTTTTCCAGAATCTTTGGTGGCGCACTGCGATGTATTTGCAAAGCAATTTATGGATTAAAAAACAAAATACAATCTTGCAGCCTTTCTGATGCCACAACTCAGCTGGTGAATTCCAGGCTGCATGTGTTTTTCAGCTAGAAGTGCTAATAGCACTGGAGAGGTGTATGCAAATCTCCTCCCAGCACGCTCTGGTTGCATGCTTTTCAACTTCTAGCACGGCTGCCATCTTTCCTTCGAGCTCAAAGCTATTAAACATGGTGGTCTCCATGCATTTGAGTTCTACAGGAAGAAACTTAGCAGCCTACATTCATTATGGTAGAAACATGGTGGCCTCCATGCATTTGCGTTCTAATGACTGGGCACCATTGTGTCATATGAACTGAAATAGAAGCATGCTAGAGGCATGCTAGTGATGCCACTTCCTGCTAGCTGAAAAACACATGCAACCTCTGACACTTCTCTCCTACCATTGCTACTGCAGGCCAAACACTCATGAGCCACATGAGGCTGCCAAACCACATTCAGAAACCTCATCTAGTTCAGAACACAGCACATAAGTTATTAACGGACTCGGGTAAAGCCTATCCTGTTTTGCCAGTGTTTAAAGATAAAACTAGCTATCAGCGTCCAGAAGTATGCTAGTGCTTTGGCCTCTGAAACCGTAAATGGCTAGACCAAGTGTCCGAAGGAGCGCCTGCTCCCACATGAATCTGCTTGTGTGTTGAGATCTTTCCAGGTCCTGCTCTGGGAACCCCTACTAACAAGTGCACTTGGCAACTACCAGGGCCAAGACCTTTTCTATAGTAACACCACAACTTTGGAATAACCTCCACAGGAAGGAACACTAATGGGTCTTAGCAATGCTATCATTTGGCCCTAATTGAGAACTGTTTTATTTAGCCAAGCTTTCAGAGGCATTTTGTTTTGCAATAACTCTTATAAAGAAGTAAGCAATTCACTGAATGCTTATTGGCAGCTGTCCTTGCTTAGTCTTTATTGTAATGGATTGTTTTTAATTACTTGTTGTAAACCGCCCTGGAGGCTTATATTGGTGGACAGGCAGAATACACACATTTTAAATTAAAAGATACACATTTGCATGGATAAGCACTACCGCAAATTCATTCCGTATAGCTGGAAACTTTATATCAGAAAGTAATTATCATGCCCTACATTCGGAACAGAAGTTTGATAGGCAAGCCCAAGGAACTCCTACAAACGCAGAAGGTTCAGACAAGCTTGAAAACTGCACCGAGTAGCAATCCACTCGCCCCGCCTGTGATTCTGTACATCTGCTGAATGCTGACAGAAGCACTATGAGACAGGTAGGCACAGATAAGACAGTTACCCCTCTATAAACAAACCAAACAAGGCATGCAAATTGAACTACAGCAGCACAAGCAATTTCCATAGCTTGAGAAGGAGTAGTAAACACCAAGAAGAGAAGGAGAAACCAAAAGATATAGTACACAAATATATCTTGAAGTCGTACACTTAGTCAACAGATGTAAAACATGCCTATGAACATTAGCGATGTCCCTAGAAGGGTGTGGGCCTAGGGTAACTCAACCAGTGTGGAGGGCACCCTGGGTGGCCATCTCAGTTGTCCTACCCAAGCAATGGCTCTGCACTGCCAGATATCTACTAGAGAAGCACAAGGAACCCCACAAAGAGGGGTTCTTGTTCTAGCCAACAAGAACCATCGACAGTTAAGAACTAGTTGGTTATTAGAATTTCCATAACACACAGTGATCCAAAAGACATCTCTTACATCTTGTAATCAAGTACAAAGGCAGCAGAAATTTTGTTAATTCCTTTGTTAAGGAAGAGTCTTGTTTCAAGGGCCTTCTTCTACAGAGATCAAAACTGTGGCTGAGAGGAGCAGGGCCTTTTCTATACCTTGGAAACTATAGACTTACTCCCTGATTATGTCTGACAATGCCACATGCATTTGTTTTTATAAAAATATACAAGGTCCACCTTTTCTCGCAGGCATCAAGTGGCTGAAAAAGGAAAGGTAGATTGTGCTTCTCCTCCCCACGGTTTTTTCTTTGTTAGATTTCCTGCTTTTTAAGGGTTGCATTTTTTGTTTTTTAAGGATTATGTAGGCCACCTCCAATGACAAGAGAAGTAGGATAATTAAGCAGCCCTGTACTCCATCAATGCCTTGGGAACCAGAATTATCTAGCAATTATGAATTCACAGGAGCTATCAAAATTGTTTTACACAAGATCTAGACAGTAAAACCTGAGCATTCATCTCTCTTAAATCTTGAAGTTCTCCAGGCTGTTTTTTCAATCATGTTTCCTAAGAGATCCATCTTTCTCATCAGTTGTCAGCTTGTATGTTGTACAGAAATTGTACCCTACCCTGGTTTTTAAACCCCTGGTGCAGCAGCAGCAATGGTATGGAAGCTGAAGGGCTTAGTAGCTTTGCCAGAGGCCTAGGACACAGTGACCCTAACTCTATTCCCAGGGAAATTGATTAACAGTCATGTCCCCAACAATGCTGGGCTCAATATGAATCTGAAACTGATTCAGGCCAAGAACCAAAATTAGTAAGCAAGCAGGAAACCAAATAACCCCTCCTCCTTCAGCAATTGATTAGTCTCTACTCATCAGCTATTGAAAAGGCTGGTTTGCCAGCCTAACTGAAGCAAAGGATGCTTTCTTTTCCTAACACATAGCATAGCATGAGATGATGGAGAGAACAGAGTGGAAATAAAACTCACACAACCTCCTTTAAACTAAAACAGAATCTCAGCTCAAAGGCCTTCTGGCTCCAAAGGCCTTCTTGTACCTTCTACAATCTTGTACCTTGTACTTTCTAACTGCTTCTTGAAATACAAAACCTTCATTACAAAATTGGGGGTTAAGGGGGCTATTCTTTACAGGTCACTACATTTCTTGGAGGCATCTACTTCAGCTGAGCACAAGAAGTATAAGTGAATGCAAAAATTGAGAGTGCACCAAATCACTAACATACTGTAAGAATACACAAAAGTTTTGGAAAGATAGAAGTGAGTTGATCTTCCATGAGAGGTCCTGGAATTCACTGAGGCACAGAGGGAGATTGTGACGCAAGTCTACAGTACTAACACATAGATAAATGAAAGGAAAGGCTGTTTGTGTATGCTCACACTTTGTAATGCAATTCACATTGTTCAATGTATTGACTGATCACAAACTGCAAAGCAAATTCCCATAAACAGCACTACCAAGCCACACATCATTTCTGTTCAAATTCTAACTACAAATCTGACCTTTGCTTTGAAGGTTCAAAACGTCACCCAGAAATCCCTAGTAATTGAGAACACATTCATTCAAGATTAGCAATCATGTCCCATGGCCATCATGACTCTGGAAACTGCTCTGTATAAATGACCAGGGGGCAGCTTTAGGATTTAGGAGATCTGGAGAAGCAACTGGCACTGCTAGTACTAGCTTGCAGGAGCGATCGGCAATAGGCATGTTTGGACCATGAGTGCCGTAAGTCCATCAAGCCTTGCTTAAATGAAGTTCCTGAGCCAGCTTGACTCTAAGGGGATGGTTGCTTACTCATTGACAGATGCAGTGGTGCCATTCTTCGTTTTCCAGTGGATGGTCACCACCAGTTCTTGCTTAGGCTCCTCTAGGGTTGCTAAATCAATATAACTCCATGAAAGACAGCCATGCTGAATCCTGAATTGGGTTTGGGCAAAATACGCAAACAAATCCAGTCAATCAAGAGACCCTCTTGCTTGAAATCTCAATTTCACTTCTCATAGTGCTTACCATAGCCTAACCCCACTTGGATTTAATTAGCAAGCTCTCATCGTGAGAGAGTTTAAACGGACATGAAATCCTGGGTTCAATGAATTGGAAGGTTCATAATAACATAAGAACAGCCCTGCTGGATCAGGCCAAAGGCCCATCTAGTCCAGCTTCCTGTATCTCACAGTGGCCCACCAGGTGCCCCAGGGAGGCATGAGACAACAAGATGCTTGCATCCTGTTGCCACTTCCTTGCATCCGGTACCAGTAGCCCACCACCTTTGTAAGGAGGTTGCACAATCCATCATGGCCTATAGCCCGCGATGGACCTTTCCTCCAGAAATCCGTCCAACCCATTCAGAAACAATCACACTGGCAATGAAACTATGGAGAAATTTAAGTGACTACCTACCCTCTTAATTACCCTATCCTCTAATATTCATCTCCACATTGATTTTAACAAATAATGAAAATGTCTATAAAAACAGATTTGAACAGAAATAGAAACCACCTCCTTAGTACTCAAACATACTGATTGGAACAAGATGCAAGAGATGTTGTTCCTAGTTCCCAAACCAAACTCTTTCCACAGAGCACTCCTGCTGGCTTTGCACACTTCCCTTTATGTGCAACAGACTCAGACATAGGACTGAGGTGCCAATGCCAAAGGATTAAAGGGGCCAGCGAAGAATCTGGCATCAGCTCGTCTACAAGCTTCTATTTTAGACTATGCAGCCATGCCAAAACATTGTGACAGCTTTGTTTAAATGCACTCGAAGAACCAAGAAGACACTCCGTTCACTCCCTTCTGTCTTAAAAGGAGGTAATACAAGGCCTACTTTTTATCCACCTGAGGCAGACTGCTCCAGGAGTCACAATATAACCAACCATAGAAAAAGAATATGACCTCGCACCAAGTGAAACAATAATACAATTCTATGCACACCGACCTGGGTATAAGCAATACTGAACACAGAGGAACTTAATTCTGAGTAAACAAGCATAGGATTACCCTGCAGATCAAAATCTATCAGATCAGGTCAACTATCAGAGCCTCACTTTTATCCTCTGCGCAACAGACACTTATACAACTCTTGTAAGGGTGACACAGTAGCAATCAGGTTTTACTCAACTAGTGGTCAGAAGGGAAGAAGTGTTAAGATTGTGGGCAAACTAATGGGAGGAGCTGCTCATTCCAGTCTAAGACCAAAATCTAATTCCCCAGCCAAGAAGCAACAATATCACTGAAGTGCACTTCAAAACTGGACAGGTTAACACTGGGAATTGAGTAGACAGCAGAATAGCTCGCACATCCAAAATGATTGGCAGAACTGCAGTCTTATTTATTAAAATGCTGCCCTTCCATGCTCCAAGGAACCACCAGGATAGCTCTCAAGGCTTTAAAAACAACTAGGATACCCAGCCATGGACCTCACTGGATGATCTGTACACTTAACCACAAATTCAGGCATGCACCACTAGGGGCAGAATGGAAGCTGCATCACTTTACCGCTTCACTTGGGGAGCAGAACTGTAGAGGCCCACATGCACAGGCAGAGCCGTAATGTACGTAATGTAATGTATCCCACCACCCTGGGGCACTAACATCTTGACTCTGCCCATTTGTGTCCCCAGGGCAGGGATATCATGGGCTCTCCACAGAGGAGAGGCAGGCACAGGAAGCAGCCAGCACCTCCCCCCCCCTCCCCCAGGGAGAACCCAGAAGAGACTGCTTCTGCACTGCAAGCGCAAAGGCAGTCTCCCCCAGCATCTCCCTGGAGAAGGAGTGTGCATGCAAAGCAGAAGCACCGCTTTCTTCAGGGAGAGTCCGGAGATGACTGCCTTTGCAACACAAGTCACCTCCGTTAACAAGGGTGGAGCCTGGGCCTAATCCTGTCCCCTCTTTTAGACCAGCGCCCAGGGCGGGTGCCCCTCAGGCTCTGCTCCAGTTATGGCTCTGTGCACAGGAAGTAAGATGCAAGTCAGATGCCACACTTTTCACTAATAAAGGGAGGAAAAAACACGCTCACTTGTCCACTCACTCTGCTCATTCCAGGCAGCGGTAGTCTCCGAATCCAAAGCTGCCTCCCCACAGTCTGGTGTCCCTGCATCGCTCCGCTGCCCCCAGTAGAAGATTCGCCCTGCCAGGCTCTCCAGTTTCTGTAGCGCCGACATCTTACACCCTTTGTTCTTGCTGAAGTTTTGGCAGTTCACCTCAGCTCCATGGTTCATGTTTCCTTTTAGTTGTCACCAATTAGGGCTGCTCTCACAGCAATCAGGCAGCTTGATCAGGATCTAGGAAAGTATTCTCTTCGGTCATTGCTCTCTGCCAGCAGGTAGAGGCAGGCCCACCATTTTCCTGTCCCGTAACAGGAAGAGTAAAGACTGCAACTGTAGAACAGACACAGTCCTAGTCCCAGCAGAACCCTTTACATCCCCCTCCAGCTGATTGAGACAGATATTTGGCTTGAGCCGATTGCTTTCAACTTCTAACCGGGAGAGAATTTCCATGAAACCCACCTCCCTGGACCACAGTAGTCATGTCAGTTCAACAACTGGCATGTGGCTCTCCAGGGCAGCAATCCACGTGCATGCCAGGACTTCCCAACCCCCGACTATGTCCAGGAAGGCTCCAAGTGAGTCCCTTCCATATTCTCTGGAAACAAACACAGGGAGCCCGGTCAGTTACACAGCTGGTTGAAGGGTGAACAACAGGCAGATTCGATTAACTCTAGAGGGAGGCTTGCCAGATTTAACAGTAGCAAGGGCCACGCAATGAAACTTGAAATAGCTTCAAGATTCTCTGATTCTTTTTCACCCCAAGGGCTGAAGACAGGGCATGTAAGGCTCTCCTGAAGCTCCCCTGTTTCAGTACAGGGTGATTCTTCAACAAGTAGCAGCCGTAATTCAGAAAAAGGAGCTGTTTGGACAGCTTGATGAAAAGACAGCACCCTACGGCAAACCGCTGTCACTGGACTGCATCCAATCTGATGCTGTTTACAAGACGTGAAGGGCAAAGAAGGTATCTGTTAGAGTCCACACCCCTTTGGATGTCTATGAACTAGAAACCAATCTCCTTTTCCAACTGCAGCCTCATATAGCACTGAAATGTACACATATACACCATATCAGCCACCTTAACCATGACCTGTGCAATTTATTTCTAGGCAGTCCCCAAAAGCTCACATGCTATAAATGAAGCGAAAAGACTTATGCGCTGCTATGCAGTTCAAAGAGTACCATCAACTTTGAGGTGAGAAGCTAAACTTTGCTTCCTCCTTCATCTTGGGATAAGAAGCCATCCATTGCGCAGAAGAATGGCAAAAAGGGAGAAGGTAACTTCCTTGGATAACTGCTTGCCCCAAAGATGCAGGAAAAAGGCAAGAGTCGGTGGCAACCTGAAGATCAAATAAAGTATAAGGAACAGGAAGGAGTTATTGCTTTACCCTCCCAAAGGTACGGATGAGGTAACTGACCATGCGGCCAAACAAATGCACCCACAAAAAAAGCTGGGTCCAAAACTGGAAACTGAAATCGGAGTCGTTTTCCCTTGTATTTCGAGAACTGCTGGGTTCAATATCCATATTCCCAATTCCAGATGACAGCTCTATCCTCTACACTTTCAATGCAGATCCAGGCTCAGACTGTAACATTAATCTTCCAACATTGCTTCTGAATCCCAAGCTGGCGCTGCTTGGGGGGAAGAAGGAGGACTGCTGAAAGGAAGACACTTTCCTATGGTCTGCAGGGCAAAGCTGAACTTCTGGACAAGGAAAGCAAGCACAGTGGCAGGGTAGCTTGCAGTACTGTTTCAGGAAAAGCCACAACGGAACAGCCTTGAAGTCAGAAGGCAAGAAGCAGCTGGGCACAGTGCCAGGTCTGTGCAAAGCTCTTAAAGGAACAGACTTCCCATTGCTTCTGCTCTAGCAGCCAGTGCAGTTATCTGCGGGGAAACTGCATGCTCCCCAAACATTTCAGTATACAGAACGGACAAGCTGTGGGTTATCAGCAGAGATGTACCATTTGAGATCGAAGCACTATGAACTCCTCACTAAAGATGCAAAGAGAACTCATTTTATTTATTTTATCTGAAGAATTTATATCCTGCCTTTCCCATGCCAAAGCAAACGCCCAAGGTGGTTCACAGAGCTACTTAAAACGTAAACAATAAATAGAAAACCTCAAAAACAAAAGCATCTAAACATTGACTTTAACATCAAGTGCGCGCGCGCACACACACACACACACACACACACACACACACTCACTCACTCTTAAAATGAGAAAAAATCCAACAGATCTCATCAGGCCAAGGCAGGGAAACCGAAACAAATTGCCCAGGGGAGGAATCTGGCTACAGCGCTATTCCAGAGGCATCCAACCATCATCCAAATACTAACTGAAATAGGTATATTTTGAGCCCTCTCCGAAAAGCCATGAGGGAATGAGCAGTTCTTAATTCCTCTGGAAGGGAATTCCTTATTTGTGGTGCCACTACAGAGAAGGCTTGCCCCTGAGCTCCCCTCCCTTTAACTTAGGATAGAGGCGGCACTTGAAGAACCTCTTCTCCAAGTCCTTGAAGAAGGACTCGTCTGAGTTTCAAATTGCAAGAAATTCTGCTGTATCCAAACCTGAGTTTCAATCATCGAACAAGGATATCCAAGAGCAACCAGAACTGGTTGTTGCAAAATACCATTTACTGAACTACCAGTAAATGCACCGGTGACTGATCCAGTAAGACTCTTCAAAGGGATGAATAGCTCAACTTCCTAAATACTAATATGCTATTTCAGGACAGCCAAGTGATTAGTCACCAAGGATCTTTTCAGTCCTGATTTAACAGGAAGTCAGAAGTTCCCAATTATCACCCGTACCACTAACCAATTGGACGATGTCAATCAGAACTGCTGCCAGAAAAGTCAGCCCTGAAAAGTAAAACACAAGGAAGGTGTAGAACTGGAATACTCAAGTCTGCTTTGCGGCATATCAAGTGAACCAATCCAGGTCAACGCAGACAAGGTACTATATGGCAGAAGTAGTAGAGTGACCGTCTGAGATTTGCAGATAAAAATTGAGGAAACTACTTAAAAAGGAGAGAACAAGTAGTGCCACACAAGTTGTCAGGCTCCCTACCTCACAAGTATTGAGGAAATTTAATTTCTTTCACTAAAAGGAACTGGCTCTCTCACCCTGAAGATATGCAAAGGGTTAAATGTTGTGCAGGTGAGGCCTCGTTAGATCAGGTGAATTTTTTTGCCATCTCAGGAGACAAATCTCTAGTGGGTTCAGCACAAAAGCTTAAAATATTTTCTAATGAGCATGCTGGAATAAATGCAACCAGCCAGAAAAGCAAAAAGCAATGACTGGGTAAGACAGGGAGGCAAGCACCGATAGAGCAGATGGAAAAGTCCTTGAAAGTACTCTGCCTCCTCAGCAATTCCTTTCCTCTCCCTGCCTATGATCTAGCTAGTTACCCCTTTCCTCCAGTGGCAAGTAGCCGACTATGAGCCTAACCAGGCTGGGTAATCAACTGTTCATGTCAATGCATTACAAAGAAAACAAAACCAACACAAATCCATAATACCCCATTTAATTGAACACTGGTACATCCAGCCCAGCCACCATCACTTCATGCTATTTTCCCCTTGAGAAATTGTCCAGGGGGCATCCGCTAAAACTGAGGATTGGGAGAGTTAAAACAGATAAAAGGAAGTACTTTTTTACCCAGCGGGTAGTTAATCTGTGGAACTCTTTGCCACAGGAGGTGGTGATGGCATCTGGTCTAGATGCCTTTAAGAGGGGATTGGATGGATTTCTGGAAGAAAAGTCCATCGTAGGCTATAGGCAATGATGGGTTGTAACCTACTTACATTAGTAGTAGGCTACTTCAGAGTACCGGGTGCAAGGGAGTGGCAATAGGATCCAAGCATCTTGTTGTCTCATGCCTCCCTGGGGCACCTGGTGGGGCCGCTGTGAGATACAGGAAGCTGGACTAGATGGGCCTTTGGCCTGATCCAGCAGGGCTCTTCTTATGTTCTTATGTCAGCCTGCCCAACATGGCAAAAATATTGTAGAAGGCAATCACCCACCACAATAGCCAAGAATTAGAAAGATGGACACTTGACACCATGTTAATTACATATATTTTGGTGGAGGTAAAATAAACAGTATAGAGCCTAAAGATAACATACAATTCCTGACAACAATGGGTGTGCAAAGAACAAATTAATATTAGCAATCAAACTGACAGATCACACATGTGCAAGTCCTCAGTTGCTAACAGCTGACCATATTCTATGGCAAGCAGATTCCATGACCCTGCATCACATAGAATTATTGCACATACTCAAAGTGGGATTAACCAGCGCTGAACATGACACCCCAAGAAGCAAGTCACATAGTCAACAACTTTGCTACTTTAGGATTCTTAAGACACTAAGTTGGAACAACCTTAGTTCAAGCTCATCATTTGTACATCCTCCCATTATACCAATTTGATGGATACCACAACATTTCCTTATTATATAACTTGGATACTAGAACATACTTCTAGTATATTAATCTTTTGCCAACTGGGATGTCAAAACATCATCTCTTTCGGAAATTGGATTTCAGGGCATCAGAATATTTGGGAGGTTGCAGAAACATTGTTCTGAAGGCACACTAACTGCAGAGATATTTCTGATCCAGTTCTCTTGTTTCCTCACTACTTTACAGTATTTTGTGTCCATTTTTATCTGACAAATATCAGGAGTGGATTGTATAGTGAGTTGATCTGATGGCACAAGTCTTCCCACATTCTGACGCACCTGAAAATACTTCCAAGAACAAAATCCGTTTAGAACATGAGATTCCTATGCATAGATGATATAAATGAACAGGAATAGGATACTTACAGGTCAATCCTGCTGCCCAGCTCTTGTAACAGCAGCAGTACCAAAACAGTGACCACTACATCCTGTGGGAGCCAGGCAGCTGCCGGAGCACCAGTCCAGAATGGGCAGTAAGTTTTTGCGGACATGCTTTACTGCATGTTTGTGACATTTTTGCCAGCGGTACACATGTACCGCCAGGAATAGGGCCTTCTGGATTGGGCCCTTTGATGGTATAAATGGACAGAAACAGCTGGAAAATGCTTGCCAACTCAAATTTTGCCTCCAGAGTTTTAGCACTCATTGGACAGCCTGGAATATGCAAATCAGACTCTGCACACTAGCTTCTCGTCAACATTCTGTACATTTGTCATTATTTGCAAAACATTAGCAGACTGATCTTCCATTAATTGACAGCCCCCCAAATGCCACAAGTATGGCTAATATCAAAAACTAAAAGAATGCCAAAAGCTGCAAGATGCTTCCATATTTTATGCAAGTTCTCATGCTTAACCAGGTTCCATGAAAGCATTTGCAGTACTCTTTCTGGCAACTGCCTTTACCTCCCTCGGGCAACTAAAATGGACAGAACAGTCAATGAGTTGATAACAAGAAGGTACAACAGGCCTACTTTAAAGTTTCCTAGAGATGCTTGGGTCTTCAGCACAAAAGCTAAAAATACAAAAGAAAGCTGGCCAAGTCACTCTGAAGGAGCATTTGGGCCAAGGAGAACCAATTATCTTAGATAATCAGAGGTAGCAGGGATTCCAAGCTACAAGCAAACACAGCAATGGGTGGGTCCTTCATTTGAAAATGTTTGCAGATGAGATGGACTGAATCATGTAGGGCAGGACTGATTATTTCTCCCAATTTCTTTGAATTTCTAGTGCTGAATAGGTTTTTAGAAAGCGTAGTATCACTGACTTCAATGGACCTTTCCCCTAAAGAAACATATGCAGAATTGCAATATCATATTTTCCTAAGAAGTCAAATCTGTAATAAGGAACATCAGAAAGTGTTACTATAAGAAGAATACAACCAATTTCCTATCTCCCTTTAAAACAGCAACCTTTACCAAAATGCAAATCCAACTTTTTGATCCATTCTCAGAATTCTGACTGAAGAATCTTCCATGCCAAACCAACAAAAATCCCAAACTGATGTTATTGTGAATTCTAAATAAAAAATAAAGGCCACAGAACTCTTTTCCTCCCAAACCCTGTAGGGCAAAGTTTCAGCAACCTGGAAAACCTGCTTCTGACAGACTATAGCTGCCTAGAACCTGTGACTCAAACTGGTCTGTCATTCTTTACTTTTGCAACACTTCTTGGACATAGTAAGCATCAAAAACGTAAATGCTGTACAATATCTGAGAGTTAAATCTAAATATGTTTTCAGGGGGGAATAGTCTTTAAAATTAGAAGGAAAAAAGCCCATGAACCCAAGTAAAAAAACAATTTTGTTGCTTATAACTTAGGTAAAGCATGAGCTAATATATCATCGATGAAACTGCGGTCTGTTTGAAAAATGCACAATGCTGCAGTATTATGGCTAGATTGAATTTAACAGCTATGAGTTCAGGGATGTGTCTGTTGGGTATATGCTGGGGTCAGGTTGTACATATGTGTCTGCAGTCATCAATATCCCCTCCTATGCACTTCAATATTTGGCTGACCGGTAGTTGTGAACCTTTGTGCTTAATATGTAGCTCAACTAATCTCCTTAGCTCATTACCTATTCCTAGTGAGAGTTTCAGAACACGATTTAGACAGTTACATATTTCACCACATGAAGATGTTCTGAATCATCAGCTAAGCTTCCAGCATACTGTAACATGCATTTTCAGATTCGGTACCCAATTATATGTGGGAACTTTGATTTAACTGATGCATACCTGCAAGTGTATAAGATATTTACATATAAGTACACATCTGTGCCTGTGCATTTATGTAAACAGTCTTTTTCGCCAAAAGGCAAGCAATATGTTAAGCATTTCAGTAATATGTGGAAATTTACAGATTACATCTTCATAATCAAAATTCCAAGCCACTACCAGGCAGCGTCACCCATATTCTCTAGTCTAGAGAAGAATGTTATGAAACCTATTGATCCAGCTTTACAAGGCTTGCTATATCAATACAGAGGGCCATCCATAGGCTCAGCATCGGTGGATTAAAGGCTGCATCTGGAGGACTTCAAGAGGTCCTCCCAGATGCAACCAGGACATGCCCTACCTCTAGGCTGTGTTATCTCCCAAAATGAGATAAAATGTTATGACACAAAACTTTTCCGGGTGGTGAAGACCAGAGGGGATTGTGAAGAGCTCCAGAAGGATCGCTCCAAGTTGGGGGAATGGGCAGCCAAATGGCAGATGTGTTTCAACATCAACAAGTGTAAAGTGATGCACATTGGGGCAAAAAACCAAAACTTCACCTATAGGCTTATGGGTTCTGAGCTGTCTGTGACAGCTCAACAGAGATATCTTGGGGTGCTGGTGGACAATTCAATGAAGGTATCGACCCAGTGTGCGGCAGCAATTAAGAAGGCAAATTCCATGCTTGGGGTAATTAAAAAAGGGGTTGAGAATAAAACAGCCAATATTATCATGCCATTGTACAAATTGATGGTAAGGCCGCACCTGGAATATTGTGTCCAGTTCTGGTCACCGCACCTCAAAAAGGACATAGTGGAACTGGAAAAAGTGCAGAAGAGAGCGACAAAAATGATTATAGGGCTGGGGCGCCTCCCTTATGAAGAAAGACTGCAGCATTTGGGGCTCTTCAGCCTAGAAAAAAAGGAAACTGAGGCAGGACGTGATTGAGACATACAAAATTATGCACGGAAGGGATAGAGTCGATAGAGGGATGTTCTTTTCCCTCTCTCAATACACCAGAACCAGGGGGCATCCGCTAAAACTGAGGGTTGGGAGAGTTAAAACAGATAAAAGGAAGTACTTTTTTACCCAGCGGGTAGTTAATCTGTGGAACTCTTTGCCACAGGAGGTGGTGATGGCATCTGGTCTAGATGCCTTTAAGAGGGGATTAGACGTGGCTATAGGCAATGATGGATTGTGCAACCTCCTTAGTAGTAGGCTACTTCAGAGCTCCGGGTGCAAGGGAGTGGCAACAGGATCCAAGCATCTTGTTGTCTCATGCCTCCCTGGGGCACCTGGTGGGGCCGCTGTGAGATACAGGAAGCTGGACTAGATGGGCCTTTGGCCTGATCCAGCAGGGCTCTTCTTATGTTCTTATTTTAAAAACATCACTAAATGGTTTTGCGAAGTCACAATAGAAACACATACATTGCTGTATCACATGGGGCAGTTTAGCTACCATCAGAGAAATCAGCTGGCATGGCAGAATGGAGCATGATGCATCCTACAGGCAAACAATGGATTTACCCTTCACGGCATATTACTCTAGGAAAATATTTTGCTCTAAGAGATGGTCTGTAGTCATTAGTCTATGCCCATAAATGTTTGGAGCTGGCATTACTATAAATTAGAACACCTTGTGATTAGCTTAGTTATGCAACTCTGTAACATGATAGTAGGAGTTGCATAGTTAATAGAGGCTTACAACTAGGCCATGGGCAGCCCATTAACTCTATGCTGGAATAAGGAGGCCAGCCTGCCCCATATCCAGTGTGGGGTTGGGGCTGCATACAGAACAACTCAGTAAGGGGAATTTATTCCCCTTACTCCAAGTAATGCCCCGGAAGTCCCAATAAAGCTACATGGAGCTGCACCAGCAAAATAGCTGGTGCAACTCCAAGTGGCCCATGTAGGGCCCATTGGGCTGGGGGCAGGGAGGAGGAGGAACCAGTCTAAGTGCTGGATCCTGGCACCACCACCCTCCCTGGGCTAGTCTGCCCATAGGTCTGCCCCCTCCCCACCCATTCTGCCTTCCCTTGGCCCTCCCCAAACTGCCGCACCAGCCTCCTTAGGCAGGCCTTTCCTGGGTGCTGCAGGTCAGGGCTGTGGCACACATCCATGCACCAGACTGCCTTGCTCCCGAGTCATCTCAAATGCACAGCGCGTTTGCGAAACTCCTGGGATGGCACTTGTCTGGGCCCAACTTCTCCTTAGATTGTGCCCAAAGAAGCCCAACCATGTCTAGCTGCGTATGCAGGCGTGCCCGGTATCTACTAATTCGGTATCCACAGTTTCAGTTATCCATGGATAATGGGACACCTATTAAAAAGATATGGGAACATTAAACAAATGGGGTTTTTTAGCTTGTTGCAGCAAAACCACAAATATTTCCCTATCTTTAAAAAGGCGTCCCCAGTATCCACTGTTTCAGGTATCCACAGGATGTGTGTGTCCCAGAATGGAACCCCAATGGATACCAGGGCATGCCTGTATTATACCCCTAGGCTTTTTTTTAAAACTTACCTGAATCTGAAAGTTCTCATTGCTTGTTTCAACAACGCAACTCAAAATGTTTACTTTGCAACAGTGGGAGTTGCAGCAATCAAAAGGACATTTGCAGTCCTCAAAATTGGGACCTATATCTAAAATAAGGCACAATGGGTTACCCAAGCTTTCTTGAAACAAAGTCTCACAGAAAATCAGTAGGACTTGCTTCCAAGTAAACATGATTAGAAGTATGCCATTTGGTAAATTTCAGCATCTGACTGCACGCAATGATTTGCTCACAAGTGCTTTATTTTCTCAAATCTTCTCTACTTGTATGCACTTAACACCCTTTTCTCATCATGGGTGTAAGAGCACAGGTTTGCTCTCAGAGGCATAGGAAGTTTGCAAGGTGAGATTTTCCCAACATGAATAGTCTCTGACAAGTTACAACTCCAACATTAACACTTCTACACCCTAGTGCAACTTCTGCACTTATTCATGTCTTTTATGATTAATGCAGAAAAGAGTAGATCCAATACACATACGCACTTGAAAAAAGGAAACCAACAACATCTCATTAATTTCACCTCCCCCAAACTCAGTAAAAATTGACAAAGTGTACCACTCATGCTCCTCATTCACCTTAATTAGAAGTGACAGAAAAGGCATACCTTTTCTGCCCCATGGTTTTGTCTCATTTATCAGTAACAAGAGATCGATGAATCAGACACTCCGGAACTGGTAAATAAAACTCCAACAGCATAACATGCTTACAAAGCACATGTAACATCCCCCTCTGGTGGCTGGACCACACAGCATGATGTTAAAACTATGCCTGAAAAGCCACATGTCCCCCTATAAACTCTTGAGTGCTAGATCAATACGATAGAGGAGCACAATGAGAATTAAATCATGCTGCTCAACCTGTCATCTCTCAGTACACATTAAAAGAAAAAAGTGAGAGGAGATGCGGCTGTGGGCCACGTAAAGTCTTCTACTCGGTGTTCTATTCATATATCTAGTTAATGGAAGATGGACTCTTAGCCAATTCATCCAATTGTATTACAATCCATCTATTTACATGAAGTGGATCCGAGGGAGCTTACCTTTGGAAACAAGCCAGTAAATAACCTGAAAAAGTCACACAGGAGGGTCGCATGTAGCCCACTGCAGTTCTTCAGCAATTTGTAAGCAGGGCCAACTTTAAGCCAATTTGATTGGGCCCCTCACTAAGCCAAAAGATTGTGGCACTTGTCTGACAGATCACTTCCAAGCAGCACTGCACCAAGCCAGCAGAAGGGACATTGCCTGGACTAAGTGAGCACTTGCACAGCATACATGTCTCACCTAGTCCCTGCAAAGCTACAGCAGAAATGGCTCTGCTAGAAGGGTGGCCCATGATAATTGGGCTCTCCCGAATCTTGAAACTATTATATAGATTTGCATATTTTTTCCTTTTGCCATTACAGCTAATTAGTTCTTGAGGGAAAAATGCTTATTTCTGGTAATCAACTGATTAATGACGTCACTTCTAGCTTCATGGCATCACTTCCAGCGCTCAGCAGGTACCATAAATGCTGTTCAGCCCATTGTGTGAGATGAGTTTGAAATCACGGGTCTAGTCCAACCCCCTTAAACGTGGTATAAAATGACAGAAGGCATCATAGTGTAATTCTATGCATATTTCCTGAGTAATAACTTCCACCCAGTTCAATGGGGCTTACTCTTCAGTAAACGTATATAAGATTTTAACTTAAAACTGCAATCCAAAGCATGGCAATGGAACTTCAAGCAAGCATAAAAAGAATTGTGCAGCACATTATTATAATACAACATCACAAATCCAGCATTTCACAGTCTCAGAGAATTTTGTCAGTTATGCTTCTCAGTCAAATTCAGAATTTAGTTACTGACCCTAACCATACTGAACCAGTTGCAGAAACTTGCTTACATTCATCTTCTGATTTTTCTCCTAGCTGTAAATACTAAGAAATCATCTCCCACATTGCATCACATTACTAAAAAGGTACTGCATGATTAAGGCCCATGACAAGAACATTAATTCCTACGGAAGCTACACACTTTCCATACATTTTCTACCTTAATTTTTTTTATCTGCTTTGTGTCTTGTTTTAAATATATCCTGAAACACCCAGAAGATCACAGTGAAGATGAAATAAGCCATTTAATTGCACAAATGGATAAGAATAAAGAAGGACCACATTTCAAAGCAAAAGTCAAGGGAACAAGATAAAATAGACTGCTTTTGAAATGGCACATTCATCCCTATTTTCACCTGTTATAGCTTGACTGCTCAATTTACATTGAGTCGTGCCTTCTCAAAATTTTCATTCTAATTAGCTAAGAATTCCAGATCCTTCATTGCAGCAAACTCTCATTTAACATTGCAAACCACCTTCTAATAGCACAAATTCTATACCCCACTTCTTCCTAGCACCAGAAAACTTAATAACCATTCCTCCATTTTTGTTAGATGGAGAAGCGTTGCTACATTTAATGTTCAAAAAGGAAGAGTTGAGACCTGGAAAGTTTCCAATTTCTAGAAAAGACCTCTCTCCCAACAGCTTTCCAATTCAAACATACCCTCCCACTTTGTGACATCTCAAAATAAAGATGCTGAGGTTTCAACGGTATCCCTTTCATAAGGGTTGTTGGAAATTTGTCCAGGTCCATTAACTGTCTTCCCCTATCACAGGAATTTCAAAAGCAAACATCCCACTATTATCCTTTTGCTATGCCCCCTGTTGGTCCCCACAGTCTCCATCACCACTTTTTTACCCGTTTTTACGGGCCTTGTACATGCTGTCCTACCACAAAGAAAATTCCCCTTGTTAAATGAACGTAATTCTGAATCACTACCAGTCCTGACCAGCCTCAGTGCAAAGCCACAGGGGCCAATATGGTAGGGAAAAGTGCCCCGATACGATATGCTAAATTAGACCGGAGGGCATTTTACAATCAAAGGCCTACCTTCTCTTAAATTCTCAGCCTGGAGAAGTCAGGTGGTAGCTAGTACCTTAAATCCATTCGTCACCTTCCTAAGTTCCTTGCTTGGGCCCAGACTGGAGCCACCTCACATTAGAGAGGATTTCTATTTCTTAATTTCAGTGACCCAGGCAAGTTATCCCTCCCCGATCCGTCCCCCTAACTAGATAATACCGTATTATATCTCCCCTGTCCTTAAAAGGCTGCCATTAGAGGTTTGAAGCCTTAATTCCTCCCCTACCCTTCCAAGACCACCCAGCCTGTTACTCCCCCTCACCTCCAGCCTCCATCTTGCCTGTCTGGAATGTGGCTTCCTCTACACTTGGCCTACGGCTCCCTAGAAGGGTCAATCCATACAGCTAAACTCACAGCTCTAAGAGACAAGACTCCAAGAAGCAAAGCAAAGACTCTTAAAAAACACTCAACTGCTTCAGGGACAAACTGGTCACCTAGGAGCCTGCCTTTGCCAGATACTTTTAGGAAATGTAAGCCAAGCACATCACTTCTAGGATGTCTGGGCCCTAGAGAAACCCAGTCAACTGAGTGGGCGGAGCCAAACCTTGAGCCTCATCACACCCCCAATGGGCTTTTTAATTGGGTTACGGAAAGAGATTTCAGGTATGCTACTTGAAATTAAGTGGTTTCTGGGGCCAGGAAGGCTGCCTTTCTACAAACATAATTATTCAATCAAAGCCTGTAAACCCAAATTTTAGGAATAATTTTATGAATTTTAGAGGTGAATGTCTTGGTGTTTATATAATTGTGTCAGTTACACCATCTTCTGGAGAACAGGGATTGGCCAGTGACAATACAGGCCACAGCAGTCCAAAATCTGACTACTGTAAAGAGTTCTATGGAATATCTGCTTCTAAAAAGCACTCAAAAACTTCCATTGTCCCAAAATCCAAGGAGATTGGCAGCGAAGATTAAATTACATCAGCTCTCAAATATTTCCATGAGTTACCACATGGTTACTGGGATCAAATCAGATTGCTGCTTTTGTCCTTTAAACCATAAATTGCTTGGATCCAAGTTATCCAAAGGTGCATCTCCTCGTGTGTGTTCCAGTGTGCTGCAAGGTCCTCTTGTTTGCCAAGCAGAGGATCCAGATTGCATGTTCTGGTTTTCCTACTGCAATAGTATAGCACAGAGATTTTCAAACATTTTTGTCTCTAGAGTACTTTCCACTCCTAATAATGGTCACAGGGATTCCCACAGTTCCAAGCAGTACACACTGGTGAACAGTCCTATACTACAGCTTATCAGAAACACCAATCAAGTTTCTTTTGACTCCAGAAGGGTTTGCAATATTGCCCCCCACCCTCACCAGAGTGAGAAGAGGTGAGCCCACAGAAAACCTTTGCTGCATTTTTCGACCAGCTGGCTCAAATTTATTGGATTTCAAAGCTTCAGTTGTCCATTGCTCTTGTACCATGCCCACTTTTTAGCAAATGCTTTTTAATGGATTTGCATCCAAACTGAGCTGATAGAGGCATGCGATGGTCTTGCAGACAGTGGCATAGCTAGTTCATTTGACACCGGGCACCCACACATTTTTACCCCCCCATACAAATAATTTATATTTTTTACATTTTGTATACCTTTATACACTTTTCCAAGGAGCTCAGGACGGTATGCATGGTTCCTCCCCTTTTTTTGTCCTCACAACAATCCTGTGAAGTAGGCCAGGCTGAGAGATACTAATAGTGCATCTCATTATTCATCTCATGTGAAATGAATAATGGCCAGAAAATAAATGCAGTGAGTATTTCCCCACAAGCAATGGATGAACATCAATGTCCCCTGCTGCTGTTGCTCCTCTGCATATAGTACTCAGTGACATACTGCTCCTGCATCTGGAGGTTCAATGTAGCTATCATACATAATGTTACGCAAGACAGTTGTATATTGGGGTGGGTTTTTTGGCCACAACGTTTGATCTATAAGGATATTACACTCTGGGTTTTTCCACTGAATTTCTCATGAAATTCCACATTGAACAGTATATTTCTAAAAACCAAGATTTTCAAAATTTAGGGTCTTTGGGTTGACACCCCCCTGAGGGTTGCACCTGGGGCGCTCGGGCCCCCAGGTATTACTGCTTGCACAACAAAGGAACACCTCAGATACCTTTAAAGAGTACACAATTTTTAGAAGATGTACTTTAGCTCAGAATCTTCTCTGTAAAACAGACATTCCTCAGCCTGTAAACAGCCATACAGTCTGCTTAGCTTTGTAAAAAACCATACAGCCAGCATGGAGGGGTCATATTCTCCAAATACCCCCTCCGCCTGCTAACTATACCCTTTTTTCTTATTCCATACAAAAATGGAAATAAATAGAATCCATTGACTTTTACAAGTCAAGAAAATCAGAAATTCTGAGACACAGTGATAATTTTCCCAGTTGCCACAACATTCCTGTCCCACACAAAAGAGAGTAAATTCCAATTAATTTCATGGGCCAAAAGTAAAATGGTTTGATGATCACCTCTGAGAAGCCACACACTAATTCAAAGATTTTAAATTGGCCAAAGGCCACCTCTGCTTTGTGCAAAGACTGAGACCTCTATAAACATCTGGCTAATACATGTTTGAGGTCCTTCAGAGCTGGGTTGCGTGGTACAGGCTCTTCTGTTCTAGACACTAGACTTCATCTAAATTCAACAGCCAATTCTACATCAATTATACTTAAATTGATAGCAGTTAGAAATTCTTTTTGTAGAGCTAGCAAATCAAATAGTTGATTCTTAACCATTTATCCAAAATAACTTAAAACTACAATGCCATGGGCCCACATGCTTGCCTTACCTGAGATGACCAGGAACAAGCATTGCCCCCTCCCTAAAAAAAAAAAAAGCAAAGAAGCCAGCCATCAGGAGAGAGATCAGCACTTACCAGTGACGGCATCTAATAGTAACGGCTGCAGGCAGGTCAGTAATTTCTCCATCCAATGCACATCAGCTTGCTAGCCCTGGAGTGGGTCTAAAAATTTCAAAGGAGTGCAGCAGAGACGCACTTGGGATCCATTTAGAGGACTCCTAAAGAGCCTAGTACTGCCCTTGAGTCTTGTTATTTCTTACTCTTTGTTTTAGTTGGTTTTGTGAACTGAACAGTCAAAAGTTGCCCAGGTCTGTAAAGGAAAGGTTCAGAGCATGACTTGGACAAGGTAGAATACTATTAACTGGACACGCACTCTGGACATGACAGAGAGCAGCTGTCAGGTTGTTGACTGGCGTTAGGAGCATGTCACACCCCTCCTAAATCATCTTTGTTGGCCACTTACACATTTCTATGCCCACTTCAAAGTGCTGATGATAATCTACATATAAATCCCATAATGGTTTGAGATGTGCTACAGATACAGGTAAAGAGAGATAGCTCTGTCAACTGGTGAAATAGATGGTGCTGTTGTGGGTGCTATCACCATTAGATCCATGGTTGGCAGTGATTTACAATGGGATGTTTTTGTTCTGGTGCTCCATCTGAGACACCAACTTTCAACTGAGATGAGGACAATCCTGTCTTCATTGCGGCTTTGAAGAAGACATAAAACTACTTTGTTCTACTGAAACTTTTTTTACACATTCTGTTGGCATGAGTTGATCTTAATTATTGAGTTATTTTCTTTCTTTTCCAAGTGGTAGACAACAAATGGTGGCAGTGAATTGGAGCTGTACTCTTTATTTTTATGTTTACTTAACACATTTTCACCCTGCCTTTCCAAACTGTGAAAGAAAGCTTAAAGTAGCTTATATCATTGGTGAAATTTACATTTTAATCTATTTGTTGTTGTTCAGTCACTAAGTCGTGTCTGACTCTTCGCGACCCCATGGACCACAGCACGCCAGGCCTCCCTGTCCTCCACTAGCTTCCAGAGTTCGCCCAATTTCATGTTCATCGCTTCAGTGACACTAGCTAACCATCTCATCCTCTGCCGCCCCCTTCTCCTTTTGCCTTCAATCTTTCCCAGCATGAGGGTCTTTTCTAAAGAGTCCTCTCTTCTCATGAGGTGGCCAAAGTATTTGAGCTTCAGCTTCAGGATTTGTCCTTCCAGGGAGCAATCAGGCTTGACTTCCTGTAGGATTGGATCTCCTTGCAGTCCAGGGGACTCTCAAGAGTCTTCTCCAACACCATAATTCAAAAGCATCTATTCTTCGGCGCTCTGCCTTTCTTATGGTCGAGCTCTCACAGCCATACATTGCTACTGGGAAAACCATCGCTTTGACTATGCGAACCTTTGTTGGCAGTGTGATGTCTCAGCTTTTTATTAAGTTGTCTAGGTTCGCCATAGCTTTCCTCCCAAGAAGTAAATTTCATGAAATTTTAATTTCATGGCTGCAGTCACCATCTGCGGTGATCTTGGAGCCCAGGAAAATAAAGTCTGTCACTGCTTCCATTTCTTCCCCTTCTATTTGCCAGGAAGTGATGGGAGTGGTTGCTATGATCTTAGTTTTTTTAATGTTGAGCTTCAAGCCAATTTTGGCACTTTCCTCTTTCACCCTCATCAGAAGGTTCTTTAGGTCTTCCTCACTTTCTGCCATTAGAGTGGTATCGTCAGCATACCTGAGGTTGTTGATATTTCTCCCAGCAATCTTGATTCCAGCTTGTGAATCACCCAGTACATCTCATGATGTACTCTGCATATAAGTTAAATAAGCAGAGTGACAGCCTTGTCATACTCCTTTCCCAATTTGAAACCAATCAGTTGTTCCATGTCCAGTTCTAACTGTTGCTTCCCGGCCCGCATACAGGTTTCTCAGAAGGCAGATAAGGTGGTCTG
Source organism: Lerista edwardsae (assembly GCA_029204185.1). Lineage (NCBI taxonomy): Eukaryota > Metazoa > Chordata > Lepidosauria > Squamata > Scincidae > Lerista > Lerista edwardsae. The sequence goes on from JAJKFI010000005.1 coordinate 39,154,711, forward strand.
GTACTCCCATCTCTTCAAGAACTTGCCACAGTTTGTGGTGATCCACACAATCAAAGGCTTTGGCATAGTCAATGAAGCAGAAGTAGATGTTTTTCTGGAACTCTCTTGCTTTATCCATGATCCAGCAAATGTTGGCAATTTGATCTCTAGTTCCTCTGCCTCTTCAGAAACCAGCTTGTACATCTGGTAGTTCTCGATTCACATACTGCTGAAGCATAGCTTGTAGGATTTTGAGCATCACCTTGCTAGCATGTGAAATGAGTGCAATGGTGCGGTAGTTCGAACAATCTTTGGCATTGCCCTTCTTTGGGATTGGAATGTAAACTGATCTTTTCCAGTCTTGTGGCCACTGCTGGGTTTTCCAAATTTGCTGGCATATGGAGTGCAGCACTTTGACACCATCATCTTTTAGGATTTTGAGTAACTCAGCTGGAATGTTGTCACCTCCACTAGCTTTGTTGTTAGTGATGCTTTCTAAAGCCCTCTTGACTTCACACTCCAGGATGTCAGGTTCGAGCTCAATGACCGTACCATTGTGGTTACCAGGAACATTTAGATTGGCCTTATATAGTTCCTCTGTGTATTCATGCCATCTCTTCTTAATTTCATCTGCTTCTATTAGGTCCTTGCTGTTCTTGTCCTTTATTGTGCCTACCTTAGCATGAAATTGTCCTTTGACATCTCCAATTTTCTTGAAAATATCTCTAGTCTTTCCCATTCTATTGTTTTCCTCTATTTTCTTTCCTCTATTTCTATTTCTATTTCTTTGATAGGAAGGAAGGCCTTCCTATCGCTCCTTGCTGTTCTCTGGAAATCTGAATTCAGTTGGGTATATTTTTCCCTTTCTCCTTTGCTTTTTGCTTCCCTTCTTTCCTCAGCTATTTGTAAAGCCTCCTCAGACAGCCACTTTGCCTTCTTGCATTTCTTTCTCTTTGGGATGGTTCTAGCTGCTGCTTCCTATACAATGTTACAGACCTCCGTCCAAAGTTCTTCAGGCGCTCTGTCTACCAAATCTAAGCCCCTAAATCTATTTGTCACCTCTACTGTATATTTGCATGGGATCTGATTTAGGTCATACGCGGAGGGCCTAGTGGTTTTCCCTACTTTTTTAAGTTTAAGCCTGAATTTTGCAATAAGAAGCTCATGATCTGAGCCACAGTCAGCTCCAGGTCTTGTTTTGACTGCCTGTATAGAACTTCTCCATCTTTGGCTGCAAAGAATGTAATCAATCTGATTTCAGTGTAGACCATCTAGTGAAGTCCATGTATACACTTGCCTTTTGTGTTGCTGGAAAAGGGTATTTGCTATGACTAATGTGTTCTCCTGACAAAACTATCAGTCTTTGCCCTGCTTCATTTTGTACTCCAAGACCAAACTTGCCTGTTATTCCTATAACCTCTTGACTGCCTACTTTAGCATTCCAATCCCCTATGATGGGAAGGACATCTTTTTTTGGTGTTAATTCTAGAAGGTGTTGTAGGTCTTCATAGAAACGGTCAACTTCTTCCTCTTCAGCATCAGTGGTTGGGGCGTAGACTTGGATTACTGTGATGTTGAAAGGTTTGCCTTGGATCCAAATTGAAATCATTCTATCATTGTTGAGGTTATACCCCAGTATATGTTCCCACTCTCTTGTTCACTCTTAAGCCTTCACTATGAAGGCTACTCCATTTCTGTGGAGTATTGTGGGATTCCTGCCCACAATAGTAGATGTAACGGTCATCTGAATTAAATTCTCCCATTTCTGTCCATTTTAGTTCACCAACTCCCATGTCGATGTTCAGTCTCGACATCTCGCATTTGACCACATCTAGCTTACCTTGGTTCATTGATCTGACATTACAGGTTCCAATGCAGTATTGTTCTTTGCAGCATCGTACTTTCCTTTCACTTCCAGACACATCCACAGCTGAGCTTCCTTCCAGTTTTGGCCCAGCTACTTCACTCTTTCTGGAGGTACTAGTACTCGTGTTCTGCTCTTCCCCAGTAGCATAATGCCCCTTCTGACCTGAGAGGCTCATCTTCCAGTGTCATATTGTTTAGCCTTTTTGTACTATAATCCATCATGTTTTCTTGGCAAGAGTACTGTAGTGGGTTGCCATTTCCTTCTCCAGCGGATCACGTTTAGTCAGAACTCTCTACTGTGCCCTGTCCATCTTGGGTAACCCTACATGGCATAGCTCACCGCTTCATTGAGCTACTCAAGCCCCTTCACCATGACAAGGCAGTGATCCATGAAAAGGATCATGATCCAAGTTTATACCTGGTAAATAATTACAAAGCTTTAAAATGTCTTATGTACCTTTTAAATTAATTGTAATGCAAAAAGGAGCTCAGCAAACATATTTCTGTGAGCCACACATTATATGTCAAAAAGCCACATATGGCTCCCAAGCCACAGTTTGGTCACCCCTAGGATCCCAATTTCTAACCCCACTTGTGTTTTTAATTAAAATACATGTCATGTTTAATGGTTCCTTGTCAGCAAAGTTACCTCCTTGCAGCATCTGCATGTTGAAGTTCTGGCCATTACCAATACCAGCAGCAACAAAGCAGTTAAAATAAGGATTTTTTAAATAAAAAATGAACCAATTCAAAAGCATTTTTCCAAAAATAGCCAGTTATTCGTATCCCAACCACATGAGCCTCATTCAGTTGGCGTTCCAGTCATTCTGGAAGCAAATGTCCACTCTTGATATAAGTTGCCTGGATAATTAATTATTGTATTTGTATACCACCTTTCTCATAGATTCAAGGTGGTTTACATAGGCAGGCTGATCTTACACCCCATTTTTTATTTTTTTAATCGAACTGCAAATCAAACCTCCGATCAAGTCTCAAGATGTTATTCATAAGCGTTGAAAGGGCTATCAATGGGAATAAAATCAATATTCCTTAGTTTAACATACTCAGTAGTGAGATCATCAAACTACCTCTGCATAAATTAGATCTGCAAAGTGAGATAAACCAACTCTATTTCCAATATCAGCAAGATTTTACATGAGTCATCTAGCAATCTCCCTTCTACCTGGTTAATTGGAATGAACAGTATAGTGCAGCTTTTAAAATTAGGCTTGTAAATACTCAAACTTGAAATTAATGAACCCATTACATCTTTATTTATAAAGGTCCATCAGTATACAAGGTACTTGACAGAGTTACAAACAGAAGACAGCTTCAAGAAGTTTTGTAACTAAATTTACGTGGAGGCAGACGAAGAGGAAACAGGAAGAGGAAACAGGAAATCTGCCTTTGAGCTTTCACAGACAGCTTTTGTAGATTACCATTCTGCTGCTCTCAGGCAGAGCTGGTTGAACTCCACAAAACTGATTAGGCACAGAAGCTAGTTTCCTGAAATATCATTTTAAATGCATGTTCTAAGCTGCAAAGTTGAGCTTTAAGGCATGGAGAATAAGGCAAACTGGAGGGTTTGTGAATAATGGGAGGACATATTTATAAAAATGTATAAGCTGCCCCTCACAAGGTTCCCAGGATGCTTAAGATAAAGCACCGTGTGTTGTTCTAATGGGGGGTCACATCCCATCAAAAATGCAAATTAGCAATTAAATGCTAGCCATGAACCACCGGCTCACTAGTTGTTTTAACAACAGAACTTTTTAAAAAAAATTCTTTACCTGCACTATTGCAGTCAAAATATACTCCCTTACATTTGAGTGGACTTCAAAAAAAAGCAAGCATCTTGTTGTCTACTGGGCTCCCTGAGGCACCTGGTGGGCCACTGTGAGATACAGGAAGCTGGACTAGATGGGGCCTTGGCCTGATCCATCAGGGCTCTTCTTATGTTCTTACCCACTTAACATTTGTACGATTTCTATTATAAGGGGTCCCCATGAAAGCCTTCCCATTATACTTTTCCCTTATCTGTTTGAGGACCCCAAAGTAAACATTCCCCACACCTAAGTACTAATGTAACGTGTTGCAGCACCTCCTGCATATCTTTGTATTTCCTCCAAGCTCTTAATACGATACCCCTATACACAGAATGCTGGGCTGGCCATTAGAGGAAGCAACAGCAATGGCACTGGACATCTAGAGAAGAATAGGACATCTAGAGAAGAACCTCTCTTCCTCAGCATCCAGCATTACCACCTCCTCCTCCAATGCTTATCTCCAGGATTCTGTCAATTGGCTATTAGAGGAAGCAGTAGCAAGCCCTCCCTATCCTCCTCTTGCATACTACACTGCAAGATTGATCCAGCCTGGACTTAATGGAGGCAGCAGGTTTGTGGGGGATATCCCTGCAAACTCACCACCTCCTTCAATTTGCCACCAATACACATTCACATCATGTGAAGGCTACCCCTGCATCATGTTTGTGCATGTGTTTATGTAGTTATTTATACATGTTCAGGACTGCATGTCACCCTATTGTCCCTATGCTATTCCACGGTTTCTTATGGGATAAAATTATCCTCTTAAACCCAATTAAGGGCACATACGTGTGGTCCCCATTAAACATTATCATCTTATTTCTTATGATAAATTTCTTATGATAAATTCCCCTTTATAAAACATTTCAAGTCCAAGCTTTTGGGTCCTTAACTTATAAAGGGTATCCTTTGTATTCACTGCAAGCAGACAGCTGTAAAGAACACCTGCATATTATAGCACCATATGCACTGGATTGATATTAAATTATGTCAACAAGTGGTTATCCAGTTTCTACTTTAAAACCCCCAATGAAGACTTACCCAAAATCATGCAAGATGAAGTAGGCAGAGTTCACCCAAAAAGTGTGTGTACATGCTGCAACAGTTATAAAGCTTGCACAGAGCTTGCCTGACCAATTTATTTTTTAAGAGTCCACACTTGGCACTTTACAACCTGGCACCTAAACCACTGACACCTGGATGTCCCAGTAATTGCACTGAAATATGGTTTCTGTTAAGTGCTTTAAAAGCTTCACATACATTATCTTTGATTTAATTATTCAATTAAAGCTGTGCTCAGTTTAACTGAGCTATGCTTTGTTGTGCTCCACCCCCCCCCCAAAAGGGTGGGAAGGGGAAGGCAGAAGAGACACTTTGGGGGAAAATTATCTGCAAAAATAATTGTTGATACACTATCTGATCTGCAAGGAAATTCTGGGCTGCAGCAGTAGAGAAGAAAAGGGAAGAATAGGGAAATCGTTTTCTCCACTGATAACAGAAGGGACTGGTAACTTGTAAGGGAGTCCACCTCTACCGCTTACTGCTGCACATATATTAAGCAAGCTGTAGACAAGAAGGCAGATGAAAGTATTTTCCCCATCCACAACCCAACCTCAGGCAGTGTGAGTATTACCGTCAGACCCAGATCCATTTGTACCAAGCAACAACAAAATAGCAGGAAGTTCTTGTCAATTCCTCAAAATGATCTGTCACAAGCAAAAGGGCATATGCAAAAGAGCAAAAGGTGCAGAAAGGCGTATTACTTTGGCAAGATTTCCTCACTGATAGGGAGGCCTTGCCTAGATCTTATCCCCAAATGGCTTATGTTCTCAAGTTCCCCCTTAGTGCTTAACTTACGCCTGTAGTTCCCAAACGTTTTAGAGGCCCTAGAGTAGGGGACGGCAACCATCGGACATACGTGAGCTACTTAACAAAATGACTAACTGCCGAAGACCTACTGTGATCCCTCCATATTTAACTATTGAAAAAGAAAATCGCCACAGCAAGGCAGCAGGGCAGGGGATCCTTCCAAGAAGCCACACACACATGCAGCAGCAGGAGAGCATTGATAAATACAGCCCTCACGGCCCTGGTTTCTCCCCCTCCCCAATATTTAACTGTAGGAAAAGTCTCCAGAGCAAGGGAGCAGGGTAGGTCACCAGACCCTGCTTTAGAGGGCGGGAGAACGTCTAAGGAAGTCCCCCACCATGACACTATGGGGAGGGGAGGGAGCCATCTTTCACTTCCTTTCCTTCCACGCTTTGCCTGCTCTGCCTCTCACCACTGTGGAGAAGTCACTTCTCCTGCTATCTAGTCAGGCCACAGTCACCAGTCCTGCTCTGAGCAGCCAGCTCACAGGAGCACATGCTATCCAAGGAGCTTGTGGGCTCCAGGGCAACAGCCAGGAAGGGTGGGGCTGGCCGGCCCGCCCTGAACTCCCCTGAGAGCTGGACTGCCAGTTCAGCTCTTGTGAGTTCCAGGGCTCTCGCATTAGCACAGAGCTGGCCAGCCTCGTCTTTTCTGACTGCTTGGCGGCAGCTCCAAGCCAAAAAGGGCCATGAGCTACCGGTAATCACCCCGTGAGCTACCAGTAGCTTACAAGCGCCACATCACCTGCCCTAGAGGCAGCTGCCTGATTTATAAATGTGAAGGCTATAAATGGTGATGGGAAGCAGTGTCCCCCTCCCCCACCCTGTAACACCCGGTTTGATCTTTGATGCACATAGCCTAATCTGCCTTGTCAGTTTAGTGTACCATCAAAAATTGGGTCAAGACCTGCTGGAGAGCTCTAGACCCACAGTTTGAGAACCACTGATCTATACTGTCCTACTCCCATTCCCTGTAGAAAACTCCAGCAGTTGCTAGCCAAATTCTTGTTCCTGGAGAATCCTATTTCAACATGGGCCAATGAGGTAAACAAAATATTCCACACCATTTTCCCTAAAAGCCTTGATACTCTGGATGCTTGATATTGCCTCAAGGCAATAACCTTGGCAATGCTTTATTATCCACCATCTGCCAGTTCATATTTGGTTATGAAGGCTAGGGAAGAACCAGTACACCATCAAGGCACCTAACGGGGCAAAGAGGCATTTTTAAAATGGTGGATCTCTTATTTAGCCAGAGGAGAGCATCTGTCCCAATTCATACCAGCATAGCTTCCTTTGGCTTTCTTTTTAGACTCTGAGCCCTTCTAGGACAGGGAACACTCTTCTTCCTTTTGCTATGTGAACTGCTCCGAAAACTTTGTTATTACTATTCCTCATACTTAAATCTCACCCTTCCTCAAAAGGAGCCCAAAGAGGCACACACACCTGTCTTCATAATAACCTTAGACTAAGAAAGAGCCCTAGGTTACCTAACGAGCCTCATGGCTAAGTAGGAATCTGAACTCATGTCTTCCCAGACCTAGTGCAAAACGTTTACCACCAAATGACACTCGGCTCAGTGTTGAAAAGCAGTATGGAAATTATTAAGATTACATATTTTAGAATACACACAGTGAACCCTAATATGAGACTGTAACTCTCTGTATTGCAGAATTCTGTAGTGCAGAATGAAGTCACTGCTACCCAAGTCAACATAGGCAGCTACCTTTTATCTTTTTATGGTCTTGACTTAAGAAACTTCATACCTAAATGACAACAAGAGCAGCCAATATTCTTCTATTCTGCACATGCTAACATTCCTATGAATGCGATGTGTGGTACAGTACTTGGGGGAAGCTGAATTTAGGGAATTTGTTTTTAAAAATGACAATACTTGTACATGAAATATTCAAAAGTGCATTCAACCATAGTTTATTGGATTGTGAATGAATCCTCACTATTTGTTGAAATCTCCAACAAGCCTGTGCACATCCTCTCCTTTCCTCTTCTCCTTGAACGTCCAGCTGAATTCAAGACACTCTAGTTTGCCAAACCATGGTTTAGTTTTCCATGTGTGAATTGGGAAGCAATTAGTTAAGTGGTGCATACAAAGGATATCAAAGCCTTGTTGCTAGGTTAGCTTAAATCACAGTTCCCTGGCTAGGATGTCATGGAAAACCAGCTTAAACTAAGCAACTTTGTATTTAGCCAGGGGCAGGGGGAGGAGCAGGTTCTGCACAGAACAATTCACAATTCAACGAAACTATTATTACTCTGTCTAAACTGGGCCAGTATTTTTGAAATGAACTAGAGTTCAAATGGATAGGGCAATGTAAGTGCAAACCAGCAGTTCTCAAACTCCCTAGTTTGTATGCACCACTTAAATGGCTTCCCAATTCACTCATGGAAAACTAAACCTGGGAGTTTGAGAACCACTCTAAGTGCTTGCAGGGATGGGGGAAATGAAAACCACTGCTACTGGCAATTTCCTGGGAGTAAGCCTCATTGTACACAATGGAACGTACAGCAGAATCCTATACATTGAAAGTATCACTACTGCTCCACCACTTGTACTTTCCAATCTTGCATTCCTATTGTTCTCGCTTACTTATGCTTCCATTCTCAGAAAGTTCAAATTCTATTGAAATGTAAACAGGTTCAGAATCAGACATACGAAGAGTATTATTTACACAAAACAAGCATACCACATAGTACTGCTTTGTGTAATTTATTTTGAATACAGAATATGCGTACTTTGTTGCTCTGGCTACAACTATCTTGCTTTGTGGTTAACAAAAGGAAACATGATTCAAAAATATTAGTTCATCACAATATTAGCACAAAATCTAAATTCCTGGATACTGATCACAGCAGTGGCAAGAGGTGAACAATAAATTCATTACACATTGTAGAATAACCTGCCAAGGTAATAGACGTAAAATATACCTTAAAAGACTGTTCAGGCACCTCTTGATTTATGCAGGGGTTACATTCTCCAAAATCAGAACATACAGAGACACAACAGTTTAGCAGTTCAGGAGTTAGACCTAGAAGATCCAGGTTCAAACCCCCACTCAGCTATAAAGATTCCTGCCAGCCAACTCTCAGTCTCGCCTGCCTCATAGGGTTGTTCTGAGAACACAAATGGAGGAAAAGAACTATGTGGCAACATTTTTAACTGTTTTATGTGCACTACCTTGAGGTCCTTGGAAGAAGTGCAGTATGACAAATAAAAATACACATATAAAACACATAAAAACTATTTTTGCTATAGGAACCTGTATAATTGGTATGAGTTAGGGGAAGTCATCAAACACATATGCTGACAACTGGTAACTTCTGCTTCCTCAAGATGGCATAGAGGGAGAGTAGAGAAGGAAGGCTACTGGGAGTAAGAGTGGCTAATGATATTGACAGCTGAGAAATCAAAGATGAAAACAAGTTGATGAAAAGGCGGCTAAGCAAGCTCTAAGCAGCAGCTTTGTGCATTTTCTATCTCTATTTTTCATCTTCTAGCTCCTCCTCTTATTTAGAGACTCCCCTCCCCACAAGAAGCAGCCAGTTTGTTAGCAGCTAATTTAGTTGCCAATTAATTGCATTCAAAACTGGCAAACATCACAAAACCTCTTTGTGTCTTCTGGAGTGGCTTTGCAAGGAAATTACTGACCATGTTATTTCAAAACTTGAATGCAAGGCATGTAAATTAGACTACTCATATTAATTTGCAAATTGGCCTGTTCCAAAAACATGTAAATCAAGAGGCGTCTGTAGTGCAGTGAGCTAAGTGCCCTTGCTAATTTCCCCCTCCACAGGAAATATAATATAACCCACAAAGATTACCCTGCTAAGCTTTGGAGAAAGAGAAGCTGGAATGGTGTGGCAGGGAGATCGACATGCCCTGCCTCTGTTTTGAGCCTACCAAAGTCAGCAGGCTAAGAACATGGAAGTAATTGGTGGTGATGTCATCATGTCACCACCAATTACTTCTGGGTTGGCTCGGCTTGACCTCCCAGCTGCCCAAAGTTGGACTGCCCTGACTTAGATACTTATGGAAGAAAATCTAAAATCCAGGACAGGAAGCCCACAACTCTGGGAAAGATATAGAAATGGTGAAGCAAAGTCTGTGTCAGCAAGCACTAAAAGCTGAGAGCACCACCAAAACATGGTCCAGCAGGTCAAGGTGTCCCTAGAATTGCCTTGAATTGCGATATTCAGTCACTTACAATATGGTTGTCTTTTAATCTTCTTCTTGCTGTGGAGAGTGTTGAGGAATGAGTGGTTCAATTTTTAAAAGACAGAATTACATCAGAAAGGCTCTGCTTTATTGCAACTTCCTATTTCATCAGGCACAAATTATTTTTCATTACCTCTCTATATCTTTCCAATTTTTTAAATTGTACTCTGACTTAAGGCTAATTGAACAATATTACTTTACACTGAGAAAGCCATCATCAGTTCTGTTTTCTGAGGGGCCTGCCACAAGTTTCCCCAAGAAGCCCTCTCCCCGGACAAAGGTTTTAGATGTTCTCATTTCAGCATCTGTAATACAGCTGTCCTGCAAGAGTTTCCAAACGGCTACAAGAACTTGCCTTCAACTCTGAGCATAGCGATCCATGTGGAATTTTTTGCCTTCCACCTTGGTAAACTACATATATACTTCCTGCTTTGCTGCTAGTCTCTTCATCTGACGGCCACTTTCCTGCCTGCCTGACCAACTCTGTTTGCCGCTCCATTCTGCAGCTTCCTGTGAGGGGGAGCAGGGGACACATCCATCTGTCTCTCCTGAATTAAGCAGCCTTCATTTGTGCTAAACAGGACCAGCTGTCTATGAACAGGAACCTGTCATGCCTGCCTAAAAGCAATAGCAAAAAATGTTAGCTTCAGCACATTTCTCATCCACCAGACACTGTAAACTAAATATCAGATATTTTTAAAGTTCAAGATATAATGTAAAATGAAAACAACTTTTTTATACTTAAACCTGTTTGATAGATTTGGCCAGGAGAGCTAACATACCATAATAAGATTAAATAATTGCTATTAGTAATTTTTAAGTGCACAGGCCCCACTTTAAAAGGCAGAAAGCATGCATGCAATAAAACACCACTAGGAAATAAGTTGCACGTGGACTGTGCCAGTTCCCAACCCTTCAAGGGACGTATACCCCACATATTGTGTAGTACACAATACTAATCAGGCAAAGTATCAAAGAAAGTGTACCGAGTAAGAAGGCATGTCACTATTAATGGAAGAAGGGGAACGATTGGACACTTTAGTAGAGGGGCTCCACGTAGCAAACCTCATAACAACGGGGGGGGGAGCCCCGCCAGACGAGCCCGAAGGTATTATTTATCTCACGGGAAACCGCGCAGGTGCCTCTCAAAACCCACAAGCGGGGTGTGACGGCAACAGCCATCCCCGAAAAAGAGCGGGGCTTTACAAAATGACAGGCTCGGCGTGAAGGGCCTGGGCAGGAACCCCGAGAGCTTCTGGCGGGGAGAGGGTGGGCAGGGCTGGGACCAGGGCCCCCGCCCCAAGCGGCTGGCCAGAGCGCGCAGGAAACGCGCCTTCCCGGGTAGCCACGCTGCTGCTGCTGCTGCTCTCCGCTCTCTGTGGAGCCGGCTCCCCCGAGGCCACCGGCCGCTCCGCACGGCCTCTCCCCCAGGGCCCGACGCTCCTCCCTCAGCCCCATTTCCTGCTCCACAGCTCCCTCCGGTCGGCTCTGCCCCGAGAGCTAAGGCGCTCCGGCCCACGCTTCCCAGCTGCTCCCACCGCTCTGCAACGGGGCTTTCGGCTGCCGCTGTTCCGCACTCACCGCTCTCGATCTCGCCGCCCTTCTTGGCCGTGGCCGCGTTGCCCATGACCAGGCGGGGCCGGGCTTGGGCTCGGCCCGCGGGGAGGGGGCGCTCTCCCCGCTCGCTCGGTCCAGGTGGCAGGAGGCTCCGGCTGGGCCCAGCCAGGCCCAATCCCCCCCTCCCCTGCCAGACCCGGTGTCGCCTCCGCCCCTTCCCCCGGCGGCTGTAGCTCGAGCGGCGGCGCCCCCAGCTCGCACGGCATTGGCTGTCGAAGAGACTGCTGCTCATTCATTGGGCTTCCTGGCGAACTCTGGGCTGTTATTGGTACTTAGGTCGTGACGAGTAATTCCTAGCTGCCGGTCTCCGCCCTGCGCAAAAGACTCCGGTGGAAGCAGCAGGTTTCTCCGGCTTCTATGATTGGCTGACAAACGAGTTTTAGTCCCACCTCCTTATGTGAACTCGCTTGCTGGCTTGTCTGGCTGCTGAGGGCTCAAGGATCTAAATTTAGAACAGCGAGATTGTCCGTATTCCAAAGAATGTCCATTGTGAAGGGTGGAGCTCGTGGGGGCTGGAGGTGAAAACGTATTTCGGGAAGGGGCGTACCGGCAAAACTCGGCGGTTGATAAGAAATCCCTGGAGTAGGTTTTAGGTGCTTTTAATGAGGAGTAGCTTGACTTCCACTGTGCTGCGAAAGAGGGAGATCGCTGTTGCGCAAAGCTATTCCCGTGTCCCCGTTTGACCGGCGTGGGATAAATGCCTTTTCTCCGCGATGTTCTTGCAATGAATGCTCGGATAATAATCAGCACTCTGCTAAGCGTGCGCTCTGAAAATCGGGTTGTCTGAATTAGTGCATGCAAAACATGTCTCAAACCACCCTTTTGCTCGTATAGTCAGGATGTTGAGTGAGATAAAAATAGATTTTCCCACCCGGCAGTGTATAGATGCATATTCACATTTACCTATTATATAGCTATATGTTATGTTATCAATTAACGCACAATTAGCTAATGAAGAGTGCTTTCTCCGCTCTTAACCGCTTTGCAAGTCTAGTCGGCTGTAGCTCTATAGCTGCACAGTCGGCGTGAAACAAAGAATGTTCTGTTCAAAGCGAACAGAAGTATCTAACAGCGCAATCTTATGCGTGATTACGCAGAAGTGCCCCAGTGTTCAATGGGCTTACTACCAAGTAAATGTGTAGAGGATTGCAGCCTAATTCGCCTGAACTTCAGTAGGTTGACGGGTTTTTCCAAATCTTGCTTAAATTGGGGGGGGGGGAAGAGTTCTGAGCTTATGTAACAGACTACTCTTACATAATGGCTGAAGTCTGATGTATTGTGGATTGTTGCATTTTGTGACATAAAATCTGCCGTCTTTGTTCAGCTTTTACTGAACACCTTATGTAACAAATGTAAAGGTTATGGAGACTCCACATTATGACTGTATTTTACGTTGGGTAGTTGCACATGCTATGGGGGAAAGTATATGCACAGATTTGTGTTGGGGTTTTTTAAGCTTTATAGGTATATACTAGTCTTTATGGTAGTCACATCACACAGATAGGTTACATTGTATAACATTTCAGTGTCTGTGCATTCATATTATGTCAAGTGAGCCAGCTGGAACCAATACTTTGTGGCAAGTGTGCCTTATGTTGAATACAATGTATATATGAGATGTTGGCATTCTAGTAGATGTGGCATTCTATAATACAGTGGTCTTCAACTTTTTTGGGCCGTGACCCCAATAAATAAGTTAGTATATAAAATATTAGACTGGGGACTCACCTTCCATCCCACCCTTCCTCCCAGGGCCCTAACCACCCATCCCCTGCCCCCATCAACACCCACTCCCCACCCTCTTACACCCTTCCAGCACTGTTCACTGTAACTAAATATTCTTATTAGAGAGAGCAGAAAAAGTTATCATGAAGCCGGGGCACTAGCAAAAAGGTATTTTAGAACAATTGCTAAAAACCTGAGCAGAACTGGGACATCCTGGTACCTGGGAGGGTGCAACAGCTGCCTTCCCCTTGACCTGGTGGTTCTCTAGTCCAATGGTCTTCAACCTTTTTTATTCCCATAAGTTGCTGCAACCACCCCACAACTGAGGCTTTGTTATGTCTTGGGCTGCTTTCACTTCTAGCCGACTGAAGAAAGGATCAAACATCACATCAGGCATAGGAGCGCAATGCAGGTGTGCTGAAGTTCAGCGGCTCTTCTGCTGCTCCTGTCCATGACTGCCCTAAAACCCTGCTGCATGTACCACCTGTGCCTCAGGTTGCCCACTCATGCTGGACACAAAGCCCTTGCTTCTGTTTGACAACTGAATGGGATCTCTGGACCCTGGTCACACTACTCCCACCCCAACAGTGACTAAGTTAATTTTGCCATGATGAGTACAGGGAGGTAATCTGACAATCCAAAACCCTATTATATCTCCTTTTCTGTTCTTATATTGTTTAATATATTTATATCCACCTTTTAAGAAAATTTCCAATCTGCTGACCCCTGTCCCACACCAGATTGTCTCAATTTGCTTTGTTGGGAATTGCTGCTTTAGGGCGCAATCCTAATCAACCTTTAAGCACTGACATAGCTGTGCCAATGGGACATCTGCTGCATCCTGCAGTGAAGTTGTAGCCACAGAGGCGTCCTCAAAGTAAATAAATGTTTTTTTTAACCTTACCTCAGAGCTGCATTGCCCCTACCCCAGTGCTAGAAAGTTGGTTAGGATTGCATCCTTATAAGGGAATTCCAGATAATGCCTAAAAACCTGTCTCTGCACTTGCTAGATCTGATCCAGTACCAATAATGAGGTATTTAGTCCACATGTGCATATGGGAGTAGATTTCACATATTCTAACAGTGCATGCCTATGCACATAAACTGTGAAATAAGCCTATGGCTAGAGATGAGTGAAAATGGTTTTATCTTTTCATGGATTTCATTTTCCGAAGTTAGAAGCGCAGAAAGCTATATTATGTGCTTTTATTCCAAGGGTGCATTTTTATAAATTACTAGCCTTTTGTTACCCGGCGTTGCCCGGGGGACAAAGTATCCCCAGCTTCTATTAGGAGAAGGAATGAATACAGGGACAGAATCAAGCAAAGGAGCGTAATGAAATTGTCACACTCACTGAACAATGTCTGCAGGTCCTGTGGGAGGGCAGTTAGCCCTCTGGAAATAGGTCCCTCTCAGATCCGACTGGGTGTTGGAACTCTCTGGATCATGCTCTTTCCAGCCTGGGCAACTCAGGCAGTGCAAAGCAGTTTCACTTTCGTTTCTGAGGTCTCTTCCTGTGTATCAGCTCAGTGAGTGCAATCCCAGCTCATGACCTGCAGAATCCTTTATGACCACAGGGTGGCAGCACACTTTCACTCCAATACAATCTCCTCGCTGTCCCTCCCCCCCGGGGGCTGTAGGGGGGTCTGACCCCCGCCGTGTTTCCTTCCAGGCTGCACGGTGTATTCCTGCCAAGTTTCGTGCGGATCGGTCCAGGCATTCCTGAGCCTATGCATAACATACATACATACACACCCGCATACATACACACCCACATACCCACGTCCATTTTTATATATATAGATAATTAAAATTATAATTGCTTTAACAGTGTTTTAGGTGTGGGATAAAACTGCCATCATCCTGGCATTGAAAATAGGTTCAAAAGTTGAGCCATGACTTTAATTAAATCCTGAAGCCAAGCCTTGTTATCCAGCATTTTATGCAACATCCGTACATAGTAATGTTATTCCATCCAGGACAGGACATCACTCTGGATATCCAGTTTTCTCTAGAAAGTTGCACTAGAAAGGCTAGAACATGACATTTAATTTTAGCTATTTCAACTGAACAAACACAGACCATATTAATTTGATTTTGAACACAAAGTTCAAATTAGATCAATAATCAACATATTTGAATTCTGAACATCAAAAACCAATCATATTTTAACAAATTAATAAATTTCAAGCAGTTATGAATATTAAACATTTTCCAATGAGATGCTAATTTCACACTTGAAACCAGCAGTGAAAATTAATAAAATTAATCAAACACTGCTTTACTATTCAAAACCTGAATAGTTTGGGATATTTTTCAGTTTTATGCATTACTATTTCCTTCAGTGTCTCCACTTCTGTGTAGCATCAGGACCACTTCTAATGTGTTCACTTCTAATGTGAAAAATGTGTTCAGCAGAAGCCAGAAAATGACCAAAGAGAGGTGTCCTTGCAATGTCAAAGGAATTTGGTACTACAGGTAGATGATTCCTTATCTGGACATCCAAAGTCAACAATTCCAAGATCCAGACATTTTTGTCCAAGATGTTTTTCAAACTTTTTGTAGTGTGAACACTTAGAAGGTCTTGTGCTCATTCCCATGTACAGACTGTAAGCTCTATTCTCTGCTCTGTGGTGTGTGTCATTGTTATTTGGCTTGCCTGCAGTTGGATAAGACTGACATTAACAGGACGGAGAATATGTATGTAAAAATATATATTTTCCATAAGCACTCTTGCTGTTCTCCCACCCCCTCAACAGAACTGAAGTGATACATTCTTTCATATAGTTTCCAAATCCTCTTGTGCCAAGAAGAGTTAGATTTAGCCCTATCTTAAAGAAAAGGTGACCTTGAAAAGGATTTCAAAAATGTTTCTCTTGCTTTGAAAAATAGGTTTGTTTCTTGTTGAAGTTCTTATCCATCAGAACACACAGGGAAAGTCCACTCTCCAATGCCAAGACTATGAACAAGACCATGCTCACTCTGCCATCCCCATTCTAACAGAGCATGGCATTTGAGTTGCATTGGCACAAAATATTAAAGCTGAGTAGGACAAATCATAGATCCCTGTTGTGTAGTAGAAAGCAGCCTGAAGAAATCATTTTGCACCACTTCCTAAAGTAAATCACATAAGGATTGAGGAAAGCAAGGTCAGCCTTAGGCTGAGCAAAACTTAGCAATTAGTACTTTTGTGGTCTGTTACATAATTACTCTACTGAGGTTAAACCAATTTTGTTCAGAATATAGAAGCTGTTGTAAACTCTGGAAATTCCTGTTCTAATATAATCAGGCTCCAGATTTGCAGAACTTCACACTCCCTACTCAACATCTTGAACTCAAGTATAATGGAGCACAAGTATAATGGATTCTCTGCAGCGAGTATGTCAAATAACAGAACAACTTGCCTGCTAGGCAAGCAATGGCTAAAATAAATAAAGCTCCAGCTTTGAGGGTATATGAAACCATTAACAATTGTGGTAAATGTGAGCAGTATATCTGAATCTGTACAATGGGTTTCACTACCTCCATATCCTGCTAAAGAATGTGAGAACTTCAGACATAACATGCATTATAGACAATATACTGGTGGACAGCTAAGGGATATTATGACTATCAAGGAAAGGAAATATTAAAAGGAACAGACATGATGGGGGAGTAGAGTGACAGCTAGGTACAGAAGTGGTATGAAAAAGGCACTGTCATTACATTCAGATAGCTTCCTGAGTTGTTTGCAGCAAGTAAAAGGCAAGAGTAATGCTCTTTGTTTGGAAATCCTGGACTCCAAAGTCCAAGGAAATCCTCTAGACCTGTTTCAACTATCAACTTCCTCCAAAGTACATCAGTTCATGTACATGTGTCTTCTACCAACTTCACCCTCAATAGAACAATCACCCTTGTGTATACCAATGTACTCTGAACATGAGCAGAGTCTTTCATATGCTCCTTTGATATGCACTTGAGAGAAAAGAAGGACCCAAGGAAAATTGGGGGAGGGGCGTTTGCTCACATTCCCATCTCCTCCCATCATCTTTGGAATGTCTTGCTTTTCTCAACCTATGTGGTTTACTTTAGGAAGTGATGCAAAATACAGTAATTTTTTTCAGGCTGATGTACAACAGGGATCTATGGTTTGCATTACTTATAGCTTTAAAATTCTGTACCAACACAAAATATACTTCCCAGCATAATGTAGTCATGGTGGTACCTCTCCCTTTCCCTGGTACTGCTCCAATTACTGACTTTCAAGGTATCTGTGCACCACAGCTTTACATAATCACATGCTCAAACTGTCCAATAATTATCAAGGAAAGTAGGTTCAACAGTGAAAAGAGAATCTACATATTTTAGTTTAGCTTTAATTCAACAATTCCTTTCTCCTTCAGAAAACTCATGAATGAATGTTATAACTTGAAGGTTCCCTGACATGGAGTCTGGGAATTCCAAGAGCTTATTTTACTTGACAAAAGTAGACTAATGTATACTGTACATTTGCTTCAAGCAACACTTTGCCATGGCCATCTTTTTATAGGATCATTGGAAGCTGCCTTATACTAAAATCAGACCATTGGTTCATTCTAAGTGAGTATTGTCAACATAGCCTGGTAGCTCACCAAAATTCAGGTTTTTTTCTCTCTCCAGGGATTTGATGTAGAACCTTCAGCATGCAAAGTAGATGATCTGCCACTTAGCCATAGCCCTTCCCATAAAGATGACTTTGCACCAGCTCAGAATCACTTAGCTGAGACAGATCATAGGATTTTGGGAAGCAAGACCTAATGATGCCTAAGACAGGGCTGTCTATAGTAGTATCTCTTGTGCATTTTGTATATAATGTCATTGATTCTGGTATTTTTTCTGGAGCTTTTTTTAAATTGCATTACTTCCATTTGTCTTGTTTAGGTTTGTTTTAATTTGATACCAAGTTTTTTATTGTACATTAATTGACTGACCTTGGATAGAAAGTTCAGTCAAGTTCATATAGAAGTGTGAATCCATAGCTTGGCACTAGGAGTACTTATGTGCTTCTCTTCTCTTGTATTAAATTAACCACTCTCCCCAACAAATCAGTTTGTCATTGCATTCCACCTGGCACAGTATAGTTACTGTTTATCCTCCAAACTAGAATTGCAAACCAGCTTCAAACTATGTCTTGCAAGGGAAGCAAATGCCTTGCTAATGCAAGAAACTATAGCTTGCACTAAAGAAAGCCATTAACTGGAGAATGCAAGCACAAAACTTATTCCCATAGCATGAAGCAATGGTTTGGTATCATGCCTTATACATGGCAAATGCAATACATAAAACACAATGTGGGAATCAATCTACAACCCTGCATTAACTGCACAGAGAAAATAGCATTCTGGTCATGACGATTGCCTATAAATTTAAGCTGTCACAGAAAGTTGCATGATTCTGAGGAAAAGCCTCTTAGCTGCCTTCTCAGTGGTGGCCTCCCGACTTTGGAATACCCTCTCTTTAGAATTAAGAACTGCTCCCTCTTTGGCAATATTTCAGCAGGGGTTGAAGACTTCTTTATTTAAACAAGCCTTTAATTGTTGACAGGCTGGCTGGCATTTTATATTCTCTTCTTTACATTAGATCCACAGGGCTTTACTTGCTGTTTTAAATTTTTAACTGTTTTAAATATTGTTTTTAACATTGTTTTTAATTGTAAACACTTTTATTGTATTTCTAATGTTGTAAGTCACCTTGGGTGCCCATGGGGCCAAAAGTGGGATAGAAATTAAATAAATAATAATAAATAATAATAAATCAGTGTAAATACCATGTTCCGCTACAGATTTGTTTTGGTAACATTGCACACAGTGATAAGAGGGTTTCTTAGCTCTCACTTAAAAGGAAGACGACTCTACCTAAACCACTCCCCTTTAATGGTTCACTCCTTGCTAATGCAAGCAGCTCACAACATGAAGATCTGAATGCATGCAGAACTTGCACAGACAGATATTGGTCAGACTTCAGTTTCTTCCAAAAGTTTTATTAGACAGCAATTCCACAGTGAAATGTTTAAAACGCTTATATACAGCATACACCTCTAATATCAGAGAGAAATAGATTAGGTACCAGAGTAGGCAGTCATTAAAAGGGAATCTGGACTAGAGGCAAGCCAGAAAACAAATTTTCCATCATGCAAATGTAAAGTTCTACAACAGCCATCTCAATAGGATCAAGGGCTTCAACAGGCCCTTTGGCAAGTGTTAACCAGTACCCAAACTGCTTTAAATGCAAGCCTGACAATGAGAAAGACAAGGGCATCAGGGGAGATTTGTGAACCAAACACTGCCTAAAGAAACAGATACTGTACTTGCCAATTCTGGGCTTCAAGGGGGCACCTTTTGGATTTTTAAGAAAAGTCAACTAATGTAAGCTTAAAAAGGGAGATCACAAGAACAGAGTTTCCTATAATAAAGTTACAGCCCATGCTGTTTCAATCCATGGAAAGACCTCCATCTTTTGATGCCAAGCACAACATAGAACAATGTGTTTGTAAGTTGGAACAGATGATTATCAGGTCCTAAACTCAAAGAAATCAAAAGTTGGCTCCTAGACATTAGCAGCAGATCCAAGGTTTAGTTCTGCAGGAATAGGAAGTACGAAGGAAGTAAAAGAAAATTCCCCTCAAATAGAGGTGTCTGCTACATTCAACTCTCAGGGATGTTCAAAGCAGCACCTATTGCTCCCAGGCTTTAAAAGGGAGAACACAGGATTCTTGTTTACTCAGTTAGGCTAGACACCCATCAAGGGTCAGTGGTAAGAGGATCCAGATTACAATACGAACCCCATAGTAGAGCTGTAGCATAGTCGGGAAGGAAAGTCGGTCAAAGCCCAAGGGCTCAGAACTATTTGCTTAATCAGAGAAGCCATTTAGGACTTAGTTGCTTCACTGACAACAGGTATTTTGAAACCCCGCCCCCCAAAAATGTCAGTTGCCCTTCTCTGTGCAGTTCTCTAGATGTTTGTACATGGATCACATACAGTCCATAGAATTCTCAGGTTGCAGACCCATGGATGGAGCCAACCCCTTGATGTAGGCATAACTAGGAGAGAGGAAGCCATCAGGCTCTGGGTCTACATTTTCAATATTGTCCATCTGGTCTTCAGGACCATCCCAATTAATGTGGAAACATGTGACACGGGGACTCAACATTAAAACGTTCCTCTGTAGCTGTGAAACAAGAAGAACAGGAGTCAAAGTTACAATGAATTATACCTCAATCAGCTTTCTAAATTAATTGTCACAAAATCTTACAATAATTTGATAAATTGGTACAAAAGTAGCGAGAGGTTAAAAACATGCCTTTTCACCTATGAAAACAGAACGACCCTCTTGGCAATCTATTTTGTTCTACTATTTCTAGGAAATTAACTCCATCTTTATTATAGCCTTTATTTTACACTAGCTGTTTGGTACCCGGCATTGCCCAGGTAACAAATGTCATCGGGACTCTCACCAATCAGCTTAGCGAACCCGAAAACTGTGGATTTGACAGTAATGTCGGTCATTTTGGACATTTTGTTCTGCACCCCTTCTCACCCCCCATGCCTATGGGGGCCAAACCCGGACTCAAATGGTGTTGGGAGCGTCACCACTCGTCTCGGCAACTGCAAAAACTATGGATTTGATGCCCATATTGGCCATTTCCCACCATTTTCATGTGGGGGCCCCTGCGCACCCCACCCTTGGGGTCGCTAGGGGGGTCGTGCCCCCACAATGTTTGTCGCCAGGCTGTAACGCGTACGCATGCCAAGTTTGGTGGCAATCGCTCCAGGTGTTCCAGCCGGTCAGTGTGGACGTTCTGTTTCGCACCAATTCTCGCTCCCCCCCATGCCGAGTGGGGCTGAACCGGGACTCAAATGGCATCGGGAGCATCACCGCTTGTCCCGGTGACCCCAGAAACTATGGATTTGACGCCGATTTCAGCCATTTTCAGATGGAGCCACCTGCGCATCACCACCCCGGGGCCGCTAGGGGGTGCTGACCCCTGCAGTGTTTGTCACCAGGTCGCAAGGCATGTGTGTGCCAAGTTTGGTGCCCGTACTTCCAGGCGTTACGGAGCCTATGCAGAATATATGCGCGTGCGCGCACACACACATTCTTCTTTATATAGAGAGATATCTTGATTAGTATCTTGCCTTTCCATTTCTTGACCCTCAATGCAGCTCACAACACAGTTCCTTTCTCGCCCCTCCCCAGGCAAATGGTGGAACCCTTGTGAGAGGGAGGGGCACAATTAACCTTGAAGGGCATAGCAGGACCTGCCAAGTCTGTGCCTTACGAGACACTTTGGTCTGTATTGGGTGCCATTTTGGATTCTAGACAAAGTCCAAGTGCAGAAGGAACCAACTCCTAAAGAACAGTGATGTGACCTATCAACCCTAATTTGCTTAATTTAAGCACTCTGTTTTGGAGTGTAACTCCTCCCCAAATCCTCAGCTCACACAGCTAAGTTGGTACCTTGCTAATCATGCTAATCAGTCCTTTGAAATTAAAGGCTCTCAAACTCCTCTAACAACCATTCTCACCTGAATCAATCAGCATATGATGATTATTTAATCAGATCAAGATGCTACTATAAACAAGGTTGTATTCTCTATATGCAGTTGTAACCAACCATATAAAAACTCAATTGTACAAATTGTGTTCAGGTTGTGCCATAGAGCCATGAAAAATCAGAGCTTCATTTTATCTTATAAGGGGGGTACACACTATGCCCCCCTCTAGTCAAGACAACCCATCTTGCCCAGAAGGCGGATAAGCTGATACAAACTAAACACATTGCTTGGCTTCTTGCCTTATCTGTCAGATCCTGATCTCCATTAACTGCTTTCTACTTTTGCAGAGCATTCTCTGCTATGGCTGTGTCACAGAGACTACATATGGGCTACCTTCTAAGGATTTCACACAATCCAAAAGGGGCTCTATTGTGGGTAGAGAAGTTCCCTACATTTCTACAAAAAAGAAACCGATTCAGAAAACATTGCTAGACTAAAAAAGCAAGTGCATTATGCAACTCTTGTTACTATAAAGATAAATACAGGTGGACGCACATTATCCCCAGGTTCAACATTTGTTGACAATCTGCTGTTGTTGAAGCCTCTGGGGTACTCCACCCGTTTCCCTCTGTATACAGAGTTCTGCTCTGGTCACATCTGGAGGGTATTCTGCTGTGCGCTGCTTCTCTGGGTCTCAGAATGCCTTCTAAGGACTGAAAATAAGAAATGACATTTTCAGCCCTCAAAATACCCTCGGATGTGACCAGAGGATAGCTCCAGTCACATTTGGAGGTCCCAAAATCTGTGGATTGAAACATCTACAAATTTTGCTATCCATGGGGGTTCTGGGAACAGAACCCATGCAGATAATAAGAGCCTGCTGTATACCTTGCAGCTTGAACTGTTGAAAATGCCAGGAAAACTAATATAAGACGTTTTCTTTCCATTGCTCTTTAGCCAAAAATACTGAAGGAAATTTTTACTGGAAAAACAGATAGAACTGAGACATAAGCTAGATCTACTATTGTTTTTGATGCTATATACACCAATAACTCCCAGCAGGAACATGGGCTCATATAAGGTCACTGTTGATAGAATCCTTTATTTTAAATACTGGCAGCATTTCTTAAACAATGACCTCAAAAAGGATCAGGGTTTTTGTGTGTGCAAAAAACCATTCACTTATATTTGTTAAAAAACAAATATAAGTTTGTTTTATGAATAAAATTAACATGTAATTCACTTGGGTTGTTTGACTTGTGCGTTGATGCTTTCTTTCTTGTACAAAATAAAGGCTAGTAGTAGACCACTTTTGTCCCTTACCCTATTATCAACCTGATTTTGTCCCCCATATAGAAAATGGTAGGGCTTGTTCTTTTTTGGAATTGTACATCCTCTAGCATGGTGGTCTTCTCCTTTTTCCATGCCATGACCCCAATAAATAATGAGACTTGAGACCCCACATTGATCCCACCCCTCCCAGGACCCTATTTGTTCACCCCTCCACCTTGTTGCCATCCATTCCCCATTCCCGTAACACTCTCCCAGTGTTCACTGTAGCCAAATATTCTTATTAGGAAGAGCAGCAAAAGTTACTATGAAGTGTGGCATTGGTGAAAGTTATTTCAGCACAATTGCTAAGAACCTGAGTAGGGCTGGGGCATAATCGTTTGGTACCTGAAGGGGTATGCCTACCCCATTACCTGATGATGCTCTAATCTAGCAATTTTCAACCAGTATGCCATGGCACACTGGTGTGCAGTGAATGTGCACTATGGTGTGCCACAGGAGTTTGGGACAGGGTAACTTATTAGTAGGGCCACTGGGGATTTGAGCCCCCTTCCAGTGGCACGGTGTGGCTTGTCAATTGTCAAAACGGTGCTGTGCCCTGAAAATGTTACTGCCTTATCTGTGTGAAATGAAAAAGGTTGAAAATCGCTGCTCGAGTCCAATGGTCTTCAACCTTTTGTTCCTATAAATTGCTGTGACCCCACAACTGAAGTGCCATGACCCCAAGATTGAAGAACACTGCTTCCAGCAACTTTAGGAGTTTCAATCCCTCCAACTTCTCTTGTGGTGTACAAGTGCATTTAAATCCACTGTGATCTTTCCTGCATGACCTTCTTTGGTACTGGGGGGGATTACAAGTACCAAGTAGGAGGATCATGCAGGGAAATAGCACACAGATAATGTAATTTCTTTTGAGGTGTAATTGCTTTTCACATTCACCAGTGAGGCCAGGTGATGGGAGAAATGAGTAGAAGATGAGTGGGGGTGGGGATGTGAAGAAAATTTAGAGGCATGTGTTCCTATTTTTCAGCAGTCTCACTGAGGATGAGGATACTACATACTTCCTGGTTTCTCCACCAGAAACTGAACTACCGAACTAACACAAAACTACTAAGCCCGTACTGATCCTAAACTACTTAAACCAGTGGTTCTCAAACCTTTTAGCTCCAGGACTCACTTTTTAGACCTTAGCAAGCCTTGCAGTGACACACCGTGCAGATGCAGCTGGCTGTGAGGACCCAAGGGCTGGAGTCAGGGTCTTTTGCAGCATCCCTGGTGGAATGGAAGGTGCTGTTCACACTGGGGAAGGATTGGCAGATGCCAGATCTGGCCCATCAGCCAGAGTTTGGAGTTGCCCACTTAGATCAATACAATTAAGATACAGGTAGATTATTCCTTATCTGGGGGTCCAAAATCCAGACTATTCTGAAATCCAGACATCTTTGTCCAAGACTTTAAAAAAAGTTCTATTCTCTGCTCTGGGGTGCGTGCCTATACAGACACTGTTGAAAAATGTCAAAGAAGCCAGCAGACACCCAAATATGTAACAGTGAAAACAGCAAGCATTTCTCATTTATGCAATTGTTCCAAAATGGACACCTCCCCATCCCAAGCAGTCCGGATAAGGAATAATCAACCCATATGCAAAATTTGCAATGCTCCCTAACCTCCAGTTTTCACTGACTTTGGACATTTTGCCTCACTTTGCCTCAATGCATATATGTGCAAAGTTGGTCTTTGCCTTCCAAATCAGCCTAACACATAATTCGCAGAACTATAAGGGTTCCTATGGCAAGAACATGTCAAAAGCAAGGCTATACTGAGCCTCTTTGTTATATAATGTCTTACCTGAGAAAAGTCTGGCTTGAGGGGGGGATTATCCCTTAGCTCAGGATCCACATATTCATTGTTTACATAGTACCCAATGCGAATGAACTCTTGGCCCAAGTAGGTACAAGTGATTAGTATCACTGTAACTCCCACAGCATCACTCTCAGGGATTAGACTTGGGTTGGGGGCATTGGCCTGCAGCAGAAACAGGAGAGCAAGACAAATTTAGCAACATTTTTATCCTGCACTTCTTCCAAAGAACTTCGATCAGCATTTATAAGATTTTTCCCATTTGATCCCTACAGCAATCCTATAGGTAGACACAGACTCCTAATGGTTGGGAACCACTGAGGCTGCAATCCTATACACACTTTCCTCAGAGTAAGTCCCACTGAACACAATGGGACTTCTGAGTAGACATGCATAGGATTGTGCTGTGAATTAAAATATCCAGCCTTCTTTAGGTTAGGTCTTGGCAGTAGTAGAAAAGCCTTATGTGAAACTCATCTGAAATAGCACCTATAAAGCCTGGCTTTGCATTATCTTTTCACCTTAGCCAGTCTCTGTCTACCTGACCCAATCTCATCTAATTTCTTCTTCCTGTCTTATCTAACCTGTTCAACTTTGAATTTGACATTCCATATTGTCCTTAATTCTCTCCATTTAGAACAGTAGTTCCAAGACTTTATCATGACCCTAAACCCAATTTTCTGGTCATCTCATGACCAATGGAGTTGATCCATATTAATAATAAACAAAATTTGGGTAATTAAATGAAACTTTTCACACACACACACCCCTTGACGTAGGGAGCAAAATAAAAAAGTAGACACACTCTAATTTTTCCACACACATACACACACTCTGAAGTCATATTTAAAAAGGTCCGCCCACACTGACATATAGATTTGAGTTGAGGAAAAAAGAAAAAATGGGCAAATTCTAATTTTTATCCATCTTTGCCTTCTGAAGTCATTTTTAAAAAGTCCCGCCTCCCCCCACCCACCCACCCACCCACCCACCCGCTTAGAGGTAAGAGCAAAAGAAAAAAATCTAGCACATTCATTTTTTTTTTTAACACACATGGGTAAACTCTTACTTTTTTCAGTCTTGGTCAGAGAATGTTCTGGTATTCAAGAATTGCAGTGTGGGCTTACGTGTTGCCCCAAAAGGCTCTTGGGGCCAGGGGAGAGATCAGAAGAGCCTTTGATGTTTCTCCAAAGTTTTTTTAGGACAGAAGGCTGTGTGGAGCAAGGCCTACAGCATGGGCTCACACATGGCGCAGCTTGCTCTTGAGAAACACAGCTCTCTCCACTGCAGTTTTCCCTACAAGCACGCCTTCGCAACCAATTGGGCAAGTCAAGCAGCCTTGTGACTACCTAACTCCCCTGGCTCGTCTGGAGGGCTGCTGGCATCTGCTGGGGCTGGAGTTTACTCTAGGGAGCTTTGCAGCTGCTATGTTCAGTCACCAGGCCTCTGGCGATCATCCAAAAGGTTCCTGGGTCTAGGAGCCACTGATTTAGAAGCTGTGGTTTCAATATAAAGTTGAAAGTTAACTATCTGAACTTATGAGCTTGGACACAAGTTTAGCTTACTGGATAGACATATAGACTAGCATCTTGAGACAGAACAGTATTCACTACACTATATTCTATTTTGGATGAGTATAACTAATGAACGTTGGGGGGAAAATGTGATACATGAAATGCCAGCAGACTGAAGTTAATCACGTTTTTTTGGTCTCAGCCAAAGACAAATGCAAAAATAAGTACAGTACAGTCTCAGAAACCTCTAACAAAAGGTACAGATAATTATCCTCATGTCAGTCTACCATGACTATAAGAGATGGTTGCATATATAATACGGAAAGAGCAAGTCAAGTAGAAGATAGGAGGAAAGGCAAAAATTAGGGTTATAGTTCTAGACAAGTATGTATAGATACTCAGTATCAGAGCGGCAGCCTTAACTGTTGAACTGAGGCCCTAATTCCATCAGCTTCCATCTCAGCCCAGCAGTTTAACAAGAACTACTGCCCAAAACAGTGAAGTTATCATTTGAGCTATTGTAGGATGTAAATCGCTCTGAATTTGGCTAGCTTCTCCATTACCAGTCCTATGACGGGATCTATATTTGAAATTCATGCCAATGCTTCAGTTCTTTGCCATTTCTGGGTGTTTAGTTGTGTTGCCAAGTTCCCCCTTATGCCTTCCTTTTCCCCTTGCAGGCATAATTTCTTTCCTCTGCCCCCAGTATCTCTCTGCAACACAGAAAGCACTCTGCTCCATTACTTGTATTTTATTACAGAACAAATCCATCTCAGCACTAGCCTCCAGTCTCACTAATGCATCCTCTAGTCTAAACTCAGAACTGTTTACTTTGTCTCCTGTTCCCCTTTTCACACAATTATTCACTTCTACCTGTAAAATTCTTTATAACTTATCCTTAACCATAATTCACTTCTAACAATTCCCTTATTTTGCTTCCATCCCTTCAAAACAAACAAGTCACCATACACCCCAGTGCATGTAGACAACCTGTCTACATGAATGAAATGCTTCATCTTTTTCATTTTACCCTTTGGTTTATAAGCCTTTGAGACTCTCCCTTATTTGCAACACGGTCAAATCTGGACAAAATAAAACACTTATTTTTAAGTTTGACAGAATAGAAAATTTATTAGAATAGAATAGAAAATTTATTTGTCATTGTACCCGTGTACACGAATACAACAAAATTAGGTGCTTTCGCAAGGTAAAACAAGACAAGACCAAAATAAATAATACATCAAGGTCAAGGCAAACAACATATACAGTCACCACATTGCTAAAACTCTATACAACGTATCACTGTGCCCCCGCATTTAATCTAGACACTGCACTGGGATAAAAACTGTTCTTTAATCTACTCGTTCTTGTTCTTATCACCCTATAACTTCTTCCTGATGGCAATAGTTCAAAAAACTGGTAACCAGGATGCGAGGGATCATTCAGAATTTTTGAGGTTTTCCACAGACACTTTGTATTGTAAAGCTCCTCCAAAGAGGGAAGGGAACAGCCAACAATCCTCTGAGCAGTATTGATAACCCTCTGGAATGCTTTTCCTCTCCACCACTGCACAACTCGCAAACCAAACACAGAGACAAGCTAGAATGCTCTCTACGTAGCTGCAGTAAAAAGTTACCAGCAATGTCTCAGACAATTGTTGTCTGCAAAGGAGTCTCAAAAAGTACAATCTCTGTTGAGCCTTCTTAACCGGAGCAGCGGTGTTTGTACTCCATGTTAAGTCCTTCTTCATGATGGTCCCCAGAAACACTCATCCACCTGCTCTACACGAACACAAGGGCCGAATGTCTGATTTTCTTTTCTGATAGTTCACAATAAACTCCTTAGTCTTGTTGATGTTAAAAATAAAGTTGTTATTTTTGCATCATAAAGACAACCGTTGTACCTCATCGTGATAGGCACACTCATCTTCAGAGATGAGCCCCACTAACTTGGTGTCATCCGCAAATTTAATGATCTTATTGGTGGGGTAAGTATTGGTGCAATCTGAAGTATAGATGGTAAACAATAGTGGAATCCTGGCAGAAGAAACGAAGTCCCTGAGGGCGATTAGATAGAAAACCCAAGATCCACATACAGATTGGCTCTGGAAACCCAAGATCTTTAAGTTTAGATATCAGTTTGTACGGTATAATTGTTAAATGAAGAGCTAAAATCCACAAGAGCATTCTTACATAGGTCCCCCGCTGTTCTAAGTGAGTTAAAGCAGTGTGTATTTATGGCATCTTCTGTTGATCTATTTG
Organism: Lerista edwardsae; assembly: GCA_029204185.1. NCBI lineage: Eukaryota > Metazoa > Chordata > Lepidosauria > Squamata > Scincidae > Lerista > Lerista edwardsae. The sequence goes on from JAJKFI010000005.1 coordinate 39,183,265, forward strand.
CCTATATGCAAACTGGTATCTATCAAATGAATCTGGAAGACAGGAGATGATGTACTGCCCAACTAATTGTTCAAAACACTCCATGATAATAGAAGTAAGTGCCACTGGTCTGTAATCATTGAGGCTGCTTATAAAGGGCTTCTTTGGAAATGGAACAATGGTAGAGGCTTTCAGACACGATGGAAGTTTGATAGATATTAATATCATATGTAAGGCACGGAAGAAAGGATTATAAAATTCAAATGATATTAATTGATCTTCTGCTGAATTAGAGTTTACTGTTTTACCATTGTACGTGATAGTATACAAGCTGGAGAGTGTTCAAAGAAATAAAAAGCAATAAAGGTAGCAGAAGAGATATGTGGAAGGTTGAAGAATGGGTGCTAGAGGGATTCCTACGAGGGACAATTTTCAGATATTGAAAAGCTTGCCATAAAGAAAGTATGTGAATGTTTACCAGGGCCACTGAAGATACAAGCCAGTTTGTCACATAACGTGTTTAGACTGAATTTTATTAAAGCCATGGTACACTTTCTAAAAGAATGATCAAACAGCAAAATTATTTTCTCAGAAAAGTTGCAGACCCTTTCCCTATGGAGTTTTAAACAGCTGTCAGAGATAGTTTGGTCTAGGAAATCCTACCAGGGTTTAAGTAGCTCAGGAGAGTTCCCCCCCCCAACTATGCTATAGGCAGAATCAGAATGGTAGCGATTTAGTCTTCCACATTATATACAATCTTAAAATTGACCTAGGCTTCTCATTCTTCTTACCCTTCAATGTATAGACAAGATCCTACCTCGAACACAAACATATGTCTCCCAGCCGGAACAGGTCCCACCAGCACAGAGTCAAGAACTTGGTCAAACTCCTCACTCTCAGCAGAGCCTACATAAATGATCTTCCACTCCAAGTCTGAAAAACAGAAGACTCATCAATGTATAAGCTAAAACAGCTTCATTCTGTTTCCCAGTGGATCACAAAGAACCGTTTCAGAATTGCCTCTCCTCAATTTAAGTGTTGTTAGAAATGAACAATAAACAGGAACACTCTGAAAGAGACAACATTTGCAAAGCAGTAAGATCAGTTTAAAATCGCTCTCAGTATAGAGGTGCCTTTAAATTCAGAGTCAGTCTAAGGAAACTATATTGCAGTTTACAGAAGGAACTGGCTGTGAACAGCACCAAATGGCCAGCATCCATATCACCTCCAAAACAACTCCTCCAATTTCCCAGAGCTGTTTTGCAACTGTCTTACCATTAAAAGAGTACAAAAGAACACATATTGTATAGAAATGAGTGTACATGGTGTCCTGATTCATTCTTAAGTCAGGCATCTTGTCTGAAGCATGGGTGAAGCAGCCAGAATGACAGCTGATGCAGTGTTCAACCTGAATTGTCCATCTGTCTTGCAAATTACAAAGCCAGGTTTGCATCAAAGTGAAGAATCTGCTGTTGGTTGGGACCCACCAGTGGGTCACAAGCCAATTCCAGGTGGGTTGCAAAACACCTAGAGTAGCCATATTGAAAATGTGGGACGTTGGGATGCTGGAAAGGCTATGTGGTTGTTTTTACTTGTGTCAAAATTGTAAATAGGCTTTTTTTCCTTTCTGATTCACTTTGCTATTGGAAAATGGCTGAGAAATAGCACAACTTATTGCTGCATACTTAGGAAAGCATCAGGCTCGGCATCACAATGACTGTGCTTCCCACCATGACATCACTTCTGGTGGGTCCTGGTGCTAAAATGTTTGAGAACCACTTATCTACAGAAATAGAACCCTAGTACAGCTCTGAAGGTTAACTGTAATTAGCAATGCTAATTACAGGAACATCTATTTAAAAAACAAAGATAATGAATAAAGTAAGATGCTCTACATCAATTGTTCCCACCAGTGGGTCGCAAGCCAATTTCAGGTGGGTTGCAAAGCACCTAGAGCAGCTATATTAAAAATATGGGATGCTGGAAAGGGGAAGGGCTGTGTGGTTATTTTGTTTCTGTCAAGGTTGTAAGTAAGGTTTTTTCCTTTCTGATTCACTTTGATATTGGAAGATTTAAAGTTGATTTTTTAAAAAATAGCCTTGATATGGGTATGACTATTGGGGAGGAGGTGTTGCAATAAGCTCTTGCACTTTAAAATTATGTCATTATACAGAGAGGCAATTGAAGTGAGCAGGCATGAATTCTTGAGCATTCCACACAGTTTAACATTCTTACATCTCTCTCCAATTTTTTTTTTTTACTCCATTGTACTTAACAGAAAAATGTAGAGCAGTGGTTTTCAAACTTTTGAGCACCAGGACACACTTTTTAGAATGACAATCTGTTATTTCTCAGCCATTTTCCAATAGTAAAGTGAACTGGAAAGGAAAAGCCCTATTTCAATATAGCTGCTCTAGGTGCTTTCTCCAGTTCTGACTTGTTTCATCTATGTAACAGTTAGAACTGTGGATATTCTGTGCTTCAACACCTCAAATTCTGTATCATGTGGAAGTTATATGCAGTTTATGGAAATTTTAAGGAAAGAACATTAAGGGGCCCACTCCCCAAACTGACATTTGTCCCCACCTGCCAATCCTACACTGCTCACATGTACCACTTTTCCAGGCTTCTGCTACTTCACTAGGTATTGCTTACCTTTGCAGCCAAAATTAAGAGAACATTCCATTCTTTTAACGAATGATCCAACTTCCAGAACAATGGAATACTAAATTCCATGCTCATACAGTAAAACTTAGGAATCAGATAATGTGTGCAACTTCAAATAAAAATGAAGTGTGATCCTCACCTTCACCCTGTGATGGGGTTCCCCTCTCCCTGGGCTGTTCCCGATTTGTTAATGGCAGGGGGAGAAAAGAAATCTACATTAAAAGCTGACCCCACGATTTCTCTGTGAGAATGGCCATAAAATTAATAAGTTCTTGATTTGTACTTATACCTGCTGTTCATAAGAACATAAGTAGCATAAATTTTAAAGTTGAGGAATTAATATGCCTAGCTTGTTCTTATCAAGGCTTGTATTTAAAAATAAGTTTCACACTCTGCAGTGCAACAACGCACATTTTTAGCTCGCCCCCACCCTGCGATAAAAGTATCAGCTTTCTATCAAGATAGTCCTGAACCAAATCTAACTTGTTTCACAGAATGGCAATCTCAAGTCATGGAAGGATTGCTGGGGACTGGAGCTCATGGAGGGACTGATTCTCAATTTCACAGCTCAGATTCCAGAATTTGAAAGAAACTGGTAGTGAAATTATGGTAGCTCTCTGTTGAGTTAGAAAGACGATACCACAGAACAAGGACAGTTGAAGCACCACAAAACTAGTTTCTTAACACAGTGGTTTCAAACCTTTCAGCACCATTATTGGATACTGACATTATTAGGACCCACCTAGCTTTCATTTTACCAGCCACTCATCTTCTGTTTCCATCCTTTTTATTATGGGGGCACATTTGGGAGAATTTGTTGAGCTCCACAAACATTGTATCAGGACCATTCTGGTTGTGTTGCATTCCCTTCAGCCTGCCTGATATGTACAAACAGAGGGATGCACACATGGTGCTCCGTTTTGGTTTTCATGAAGCTCAATACATTTTCCTTGTCAGCTATCAGCGTTTCAGTTTCACAACCCATCAAAAAAATCAGGTGGACCCACAGGTGGATCCAGACCCAGTTTGGGAATCACTGCCTTGACAGCTTGCCATTTCAGAAGCCACCATCAGTCTGCTACAGTCACCTGCCCAAGACAGCTCCACTGCTTCTTCTATATCCTTGCCTCATTCTTTTTGTCCTTGTTCCTTGGTTTATTTGTACATTTACTCCTCCAATTCTACTTGCCTCATTTATTCTTGAATCTTCCCATGCACCTGCCTTCTAGTTCAGAGCTGCAGGAAGGACCTCCTGTTATGTTGCACCAGGTTCAGAAGTATGCCTGATTGGGACTTGAGAGAGAGCCTTCTGTACTGCCTCAAGGCGATGAATATGGGTGGGGGGGCAGGGCAAAATTTAGAAGGCTTTTAATCTGTAGAGGTATGAACTGCTGGCTTTCCTGTATCTTTATTGCTATGATTATTTTATTCATTTTAAATGATTTTAATTGATAATAGCTGTCCTGTGTGTTTCTTTTGGCAATAAAGGCAAGATACAAATTTCTAAAAATAGCAGCTCCTATTGAACCACTCGAGTCTCCTTTTCCAAGTCTTATGCCTGAGACTCCTACCTGAATTGCTATATCATGCTACCTCTTAAATATAATCTTTTCAATGAAGTCTTTGGCTGAACCCTTAATCCCCAACCTGAAACTGAAATGCAGGCTAAAAACATGCAAGTTGGCTCATATTCATATATCCTTTGTTATGCTAGTCTCTCCCACTGTTGAAGTTTCAGTTGCAAGCACCTTGACTCAGGGACCTGTCTTTAGATATGTTATTCTATAATGCACAATGCATATTTTGGCATGATAAGAGTTTGTAGCCCCTGAAGCTAATGAGATTCGCTGAGTGAGTAGAGCCCCACAGACAATTAGAGAGTGCGAGACAGAAAGAATGGGAATAAGAAAATTTGGTAAGAGAATATTTTGACACAGATATAGTTTTGACTGTTTTAACCTAAAAGGGAACATGTCAGCCCTGAATCCACTTTGCTGGTAACAATGTAACACCAAAATTGTTAATATTGATTTTTTAATGTTTCTTATACATTCAGGGGTGCCAATGCCAACAGGAAGTTTTTTGTATTATCAAAACCATCTTAAAATTTTGTGTTTTCAATTGCCAAATGCAGTGATGGCAAGCCTATGTGTGTTTTAAAGGTGACAACACAATGTCTTGGTTGACACACCAGCACTCACTGATACCCAAGTTTGTTTTACACATTTTATTTTTTGTAATTTTATATTTCTTTATACAATACATTGTGCTACATGATGCATTGCACCATGATTGGACTTTTTAAAAAATTATGCAAAAAATTGTTTCTCTTTTGTGGGGTGTGTGTGTAACACACCAGCCGAAGCATTTTCCAAATTTGACATACCAAGTCCAAAAGGTTCATAATCACTTGCATTTTAACACACACTGTCTTATACAACTGCATAGCATGGTGGCTGAACTATTGATGCTATGCTAAAAATAGCATTTTTGAAATCCTTGCACCAAAATTTATAAAGAAACACCAACCCATTCAGATACACACTAGTGTAATTTTGTTACATAGTGTAATCTGTATCACCAGGTGTTCTTCGGCCTTCTATGAGCAAAATCCAAGGTGCTACTGTTATAAACCAAAGGAATGAACAAGGGATTACTTATCAATATCTGGTGGCAGACACTAGCAAATCCCAGAAACTGAATAAGCAAAAAAATTGAGAAACAAAAATTCTGTATTCTGTGTATTAGTTAAATAAAACAGATGTGTGGAGCAGAGCATTTTTTCAGTGCTCTATTTTTTGGTGAAGTTTTTTTTCTTCAAAAAATTCATTTTATAACATTCACTAACTATTAACAGATACCAATACAATATTGAAGAAGTTTGGCAGCTACAGAGCTTAATGTTTTTCAGATATTATCCCTTGAGAGAATCCTTATGCTTTATTGGTTTGAAAAGAGATAGGGTAACAAAACAATCTAAATCAAAAGTCAAGTTCACCTGACTGTGCAAGTCAAGACAAAATAAACGCTGAATTTTTATTTAACCTCAAGAGTGCAAAGCCAACATTACAAGATGCTTCTGAGAGAAGTTAGAAGATATGAGCGTAACAGTTTTGAATGCGTTCAAACATTTAAACCACACTTGATTTGATTAATTTTCTCTTAATCTTCTGATACATGTATAGCTTCTTATACATGTACGTGGTTTTACAGAGTTTTGTTTACTAAATATAAAGCATACTAAATCCGATTCTATTCAATCCATTCAAAAATTTTCCAATTCAAAGTTTTTCAGAAAAACCAATCACAACATACTGTTACTCCATTATAAATCCCAAACCACATTCAGTTGAGACTTGAACAGGGTTATTAACTCTGGAGTACAACCTCCAACTAGCAATGTAGAGGTACAGGTATAGAAAAAAAGACTCCCTTTATTACTGGCCTTCAACAAACGCCCCAGCAAGTGGTACAGCAAGTACATCTTCCAGGCTCACTACTAACTAATGCTTTCTCTAACACCAGTTACAAATGTAGACAAATAGCCCCTTAGCTATTCAGAGGGTGGGAAAACAGGACAAGTCACCATGTTGAGTTTACACATATACACATTATGTTTTACTTTTGGGAAAGAAGCTATGTGGCATCCACTTATTCGCATACCTTGGGCAAAGTCCAATGATACTACTACCCATTGGCCCCCTGTTGCAAAACTGGGTGCTATTACGGCCACCAATACTTTAGGGTTCAAGGTTTGACGCACCCATCGAGACTACAAACGTCCCTAATAATTTTCGCAGCTGCTGGCATTTGGGTCAGCAGGAGAACTCTACCGATCGCTCTATCTCCTCCACTCATAATTACTAAGCTAGAGTCCCCAGGGCTGCGATGGCTCTTTCGAACCAGACTGAAAAAAATGATGGCGCCAAGTTTAAGAAAGGCCTGTTTAGAGGAGGTGGCGCTGGCTCTTCGAGCCCCTTCGATCAGGGAAGCCCAGCAAAGGTGTGTGGGAAGACTGCTAGCAGAAGCCCCTTGGCAGGAAGTGTCCTGGCACTCGTGGGGGCGGCTGGAAGCGAAGCACCGAGGAGGGGCCGGAGCCCCAGACTGACCAGACCGGGATGTCCGCCTTGGCCCGACCCCCGACTCACCATGAGGCAACGCCTCCCCGCACTCGAACTGCACCTGGAAGCGCAGCGGATGGCCGAAAGGACTCGGGTTCTCCAACAGCGTCACCCCCAGCACCGCCACCCGCGCCATGACAGCCTCCCTAGCCGCCAACCAACCACGCACCCGCGCACGCCGCCGACTTAACGACAGTCCGCGCGCCGCCTCCGCCAATCAGCGCACTTCGCGCCAGATCGCACCCGCCCACCCGTCACGCGGAGCACCGCCCACTTCTTCCCCTACCAATCTGTCTTTCTGCCTCTGTCCCTGGCGGGAGCTAAATCTACACAATCAGTGCTCGCCTCGGATTCCCGCCTACCCACCAATCAGCGCGTGTTCTGCCTGTTCCGCTCCGCGCGCTCAAACACGGATGACCAATGAGTGCTTTATGGTGAGGCCGGAGAGACCAATCCAAGGAGGCGTTGAAACAGAAGCGGGGGAACTGCGGTTTGCCAATTTCAGGCTCCCGCTAGACGTGTGGAGCCGCTTAGATTCTGCGTGTGAAGTAAACGGTGCTGTTCCCGCGAATGTGCTTTTGAAGTCTGGTTCTTTCTCAGAGTTCTGTGGAGCAGCGAGAGCTGGGTGGGGAGCAATGACAAGATTACACTAGGGTCACATACGTTGGTCGTGTAGAGAAGTATTGTCCCTTTGCATTTGCGCCCAGGGCCGGCTCCAGGAGCAGCGGGGCCCTCACTAACCAAAAAAAGTGCTTGTGGTGCCATGCGCAAACCGTGGCACCTGAAATAGTGACATGATGACGTCACTGCCAATTGCTTCCAGGAGTCCCGTTTTTGACGCTTAGGAGGAAAGGGCAGGTGGAAGGGCCCAAAGTAAAGCTGCTCTTCTTGCTCCACTGACTTACAACCCATACAGATCCCAGCCACAGCAGCAGACAATATGCTCTCTGCATTGATGTGGGGCCTCCAAAGCCTGGGGCCCAATGTGAGGACATTGGCTTAAAGCCTGCCCTGATTGTACCCAACTCTGCAGATCATTGTAGCAGGGGTCCTTCAGTGAACTGCAACTTCAAATGTTAGCTCACCGGGACGTAGTGTGAAGGAACAAGATGCTGCAGCTAAACAGGGCTGGGACTGGTCAGTATCTGGATGATAGACATGGCGGGAACTGTGGATGAGTATAGAAGAAAGCCAGAATATAAATGTAATGACTAAAAAGAAGTCAAGAAGACCATTAAAGGAGACTTCAGCAACAGACACAAGAAAGGAGGAGCATACATAGGACAGATAGGCAACACTTCCTGGCTAGGTGCAGGATTACACCAATCCTTTCATGTCTTCATCTGCCTCCTCATCAACCTGAAGGGAAGGAGTCTGTTAATACAGAAGAAGAGACACCTTTGCATCCATCCCCAGTTGCTACCTTTGTGCTGGGCAGGCAACATAGTTCTTATGCTTTCATCTCAAGGTAGGTCCCCAAAAGCTAGAACTATTGACTTTCTGATGGTCATGTATCTGTTTGTAACGTGTGAGCTTGATGGTGGTGGAGGGGAGCAGATGTCCTAATTGGCATCTTTGCAATGCTCCATTTACTTGTTTCTTTCCATGAAGCATTTTTCAAAATGTTAATAGGTTTTTGTGAACACAGAGGTGAAGCACTTCTTGTTTTGTTCCAGCAGTTCTATCAATAGATAATATAAGAGTAGCACCATTTGTCAGCTTCCACTTCCAGTACCATCTGGGCTCCCTTTCCCACCCATCCTCTTGTCAATCCCTCTGTCTCTTGTACATTTTTAGGGCAGTATTGTATCATGGTTATGTTATGCACAGCGGGTCCTAGCACCAAGTAGAGGTATAAGAGAACACAGAACACTCCCATATTCTGAATTGGACCATTGATTAGTTCAGTATAGTCTACACCAGGCGTATCAAGCATAAGATACGGCCCATGGAATAATTGGGCTCTCTCAACATCACCCTTTCAGCAGCACTGCTGCCAAAGTGTCACCTCACAGAGCACTTCACAGGGCACAATCCTAACCAACTTTCCAGCAATGACATAACAGTGCCAGTGGGGCATGTGCTGCATCCTGTAGTTGGGGGGCAGTCATGGAGGCCTCCTCAAGGTAAGGTAATGTTTGTTCCCTCACCTTGGAGGTGCATTGCCCTTACCCCTGCCTTGGAAAGTTGGTTAAGATTGCGCCCTTGGTTGCTGAGCTGCACCTTGGCCGAAGCACGCTGCTGAAAGGGCAGCCTATGTGGTACACAAGACACAGGCTTTCCTGTCTGTTGAAAATATGATTGAGATTTTCAAATTTTAATGTGTTTCTATATAAAAACAAAGTGCTTATTTATGTACATCAGCAGCTTAATGATGTCAGGTCAGGCTTAATGATGTCACTTCTAGCCCTCAGCAGGCACCATGAATGCTATTCAGCCTGCTGTATGAAATGATTTGCCACCCCTGGTCCGTACTGACTGTCAACACTGCTTCAGGCAGAGTTTCTTGCTTAAAACAAACCTATGGCTCTTCCCTAAGAAAATAAGCAACAGGTCACATCGGTATCACAGATGGTACCAGAAAACATTTTCAATCAACATATAAAAACTACTGTTACTAAGTATATTCCCTGAATGTTTTAGGTATCAGCTAAGCCAGTGGTTCCCAAAGTGGTGGATCGCAACCCACCATCCTAGGAAGCACTGGGCTATGCCCCTTTAAGGGGCGGGGAGAAGGAAATGTAGCTGTGAGGGGCAGGGAAAAGGCAGCAGCGCAATCTGCAGGATTACGCTGCTGCCTTGGCCAGAGATAAGTAAAAAAGTAATTTTTACTTACCCCTGGCAGCAGTAGTATCTAGGGCTCCCCAGGCCTTGGAACGCATTTACATCGTGATCACGACCACTTCCTGTTTCGTGATTGCAAACAGGAAATGGGTCACACAATTGCATTGCAAACGGGATCTGCAGCTTGAAGAGCCCTGCAGGGGGGTCCCCAACACTCCTCACCCTCCCTGGACGCCACCACTGCCAGGGATAAGTAAAAATTGAGCCACTCTGGCCAAGGCAGCAGCACGATCCTGGGGATCACGCTGCTGTCTTTTCCCCGCCCCTGCAGCTAAAGAGTCTGAACTAAGCTACTCCTTGCAGAGACAAGGAAATATTGCTGTTTCTTTAGCTTTAGGTAGTGCTGGTATGAAGTCACTTAGGAGACATGAAACTTGGCAGACAGAACAGCATTTAGAGCACAATCTTAACCTGCACCCATACAGTACAGCCAGGTCGCAGTGGCCTGCGCTGTAGCCTACAGAGGTTAGGAGTACGGTGGATGTTACCTTGAGGTAAGAGGAGATTTTCCCCTTACCCAGTGTAACAGCCCAGCCTGTTCTATGGGGTTACTTAGATCTGCGGCTGCTTTTTAGCTGGCACTCATCCAAACAACCTGTGTAGGTCTCCAAGGCCCAGGAGTATGGGTTGCGATGTGGCGTGCTGCTGCTGCCGATCCTGCCCCTCTCCTGAGCCTCATCCTTCCCTTGTTTCACCTCCTCACCAGAAATCCTCCTGGACCTTCTCTTACCCGCTGTGCTGCCTAGCACAAAGCTATCTGCTCAGGCTGGCGCAGGATCAGGATCTGGTGTGAGTGAGCTGGTGTAGGCCTCCATGCCAGCCCAGTCAGCTCTTGAGCTCATGCCAGCCCAGTCAGCAAATGTGCCTTGTGGTGTGTTTGCAACACTTGCGCCAGCACGTGGGACCTGCACCATCTCAAGTGGCACTTTGGATTGGGCTGCCCATAGAGTTTCAGGACTGTGTGAATAATTTATTTGTGAATAATTTATTTATATCCTGCTTTTCGTCCTTGGAATTCAAGACATAAATGCAGTTACTGTGTTAATAAGTTCCTTATCAAATAAAAAAAAAACCTACATCAATTTAGAGCACACATCTATTTGTGTCTATTCAGAGAAAAAGACCCATTGAATTTATTGGAACTTACTCCCAAGTCGGTGTGCATAGGGCTGCAACCTTGATCACCACCTTGATTAATGGTAGTCAGAATTATAAATTCTCCATGCACCCTTGAAGTTACTTTGGTTTCAAAGCTTCCTGTTTGCTTTTCTTTGTGGAAGGTTTTTAAGGTAACTAAGGCTGCAATCCTATACATGCTTACATGGGAATCAGTCCCACTGAACTCAGTTGGGCTTGATTCTAAGTAGACAGGTATAGGATTGTGCTGTAAGAGTGCAATCCTAGATTGGAATTAAGCCGGCATAAGCTAAGCCAGCAAAGTTTGGCAAGCACAAGGGCCAACATAAAGTGTGTTTGGACTGTCACGATTTGGATTCATACCCAGTGACAGAGAGTTCCTGGATAATGCCACAACCAGGCCACAAGAGCCTGAACCAAAGTCTTGGCTCTAAAACAGAGGCCTGACTTCCTGCCCAAATTGCTGAGTCACCCAGCAGGTGAGGCATAATTAATCACCCCCTCAGTGACTCAAGGGCAGTGTGTACAAGGCAAACCTAATTGGCTAAAGGCACGCCTAGCAACAACCATTGATTGGTTATACCTGGTATAAAGGTAGCGCAAGCACCTCTGTACCGGTGTGGGTGAAGGACAGTTTGCTGCAGAGCACTCTGTCTGCTTGTAGAAGATTTTGAAGTGACTTCCATGCAGAGAATTTATCTTTGTGGTTTCCTGCGTGAGACCCTTTCTTCTGTGTTTGGCTGTATTGTTTTGGTCACCTTTCATCTGTAAAATACACGTTGGTGAGAAAAGCTTCGTTGTGTTCTTGAGTCTGCTTGCACCCCTACACATTCCTGCGGTGGGAACTGTGCCAGCATTCCTCTGTGTGCCGGACTGAGCAAAAGCGTTCCAGACCACTGCTGTGTCTGCTCTGCTGTTTGTCGGCTGCTGCTGGGTTCCCTGTATCCAGTATAGGGACATCCCTGTGCACCCCAACTATCCTCTTCAGCTCTCGGAGTCAGGGAGGATGGTGCACGTCTGTGTGCTGGCCTCTCTGACTCTGAGAGTGGTCCAAATAATACTTTGCGGTGGCCCTTGTGCTGGCCAAACTTTGCTGGTTTAGCTTATGGTGGCCTAACTCAGTTTAGGATTGCGCCCTAAAGGTGTGTAAAAATGTATTTGTGTATGATTATATATGGCCAGCATCAAATTTGATCAAGCTGCATGTTGAGAATTCCTCAGGTGGGTGTATGCAGTTGTGCATCTGGGGGCGGGGGAGTCACTGAGATACTGTTACACTGGGTGGCACTCCGTGGGGGTCCACAATGCCTCCACTGACGCAGCAATCCTAAGTGCAATCCTAACCAAATTTCCAGCACCAAGGTAAGGGCACTGCACCTCTGGTGCAAGGGAACAAACATTCCCTTACCTTGAGGAGGCCTCTGTGACTACTGCTCCACTGCAGGACACAGCACATGCCCCATTGGCATGGCTATGTCAGTGCTAGAAAATTGGTTAGGATTGCGCCCCCAGTCACCACGGTCCTACATCCCTCGCTCACAGCCAAGCAGCTTGGAGCGATGCTAGCTGCTTCTTCTGCTTTGGAAGAAGCAGCTGGCATCATGCAACTGCACTGAGAATGGTTGCAAGGGCAGAAAGCTGCTCTTGCCCACCCCTGCAGTCAGAGGCATACCTAGAAGGAAATCACAGCACTAAGTTTTACAAGCAGCTGCTCCCCCTCCTCTTCAGAGCCATTCCCAGCGTTTGGAGCAAAACAGAAGCTATATCGGCTACAAATGGCTACGAAGAGGAGGGGGAGCAGCAGTTTGCAAAACTTAGTGCTGTGATTACCCTCTATCATTCCACTGTAATTCTTGGTATGGTCACTTGGAGCAGATGCTTTCTAAGAATCAGCCAGCCATGCTTCGAGTGTTCTGGAAATAATTGCGGTGATGTCATCCCATCACTGCAATTACTTCCAGGTTGGAGGGGATGGGGTGGAAGGGGCAGCATGGTGACTGGCGTGCCCCAGGGTGGCACACCAGTCATCTTCACTGCTGAGTGTATGTGTTGCTGGTATTTTGATGTTGCCCAGTAGGAACCAGCATTGGATTTAAATGTGATGCCAGCTGTATAATGTGATGCCTGTATAACTCTGCACAATATTCTTTTCCCTCAAGCCCAGCATAATATCTAAATAAGACCTGAAGAATGCGCCGGTTCTGTACCTCAGCACAAGCTGAGTATTGTGCTGTACTGGGTTATTGCCTGCTTCTTAAATTCCCTGACCAATTTTGACAAACCACCACAAATTCCTTATCCCTTCCCCCAATAGCAGTTGTTCTGTGCTTGGGAACATACTGTATGCTTAGCAAAGTACAGGTAGTATAGCTTTACTAAGGTACCTGGGAATATTTGTATGAGAGAATGGATACTATATGTAGATGATGGGCTGAGGGGATGGACATGAATATTCAGGGCCACTGCCAGGTTGTGCTGGGCTCTGCAGCAAAAGATGGATCTAAGGCCTAGCATGTATACAGATCACTCCCCCCCAGTGCTTTCCTCTTGAGTCTCTAGCTTACCAGGCTGGAGGGTAGCTGGTAGGGCAGTTCTTCTCCTTGGCGGAAGGAAGAGGAGGTAGTGCTGCTTCTCATGCTTACTCCCAGGAGGCCCTGCAATAACATAGGGGCCCTGATCTGGATGCAAGCCTGACTTGTCAGTGAGGTGGAGGGGAGGAGGAAGTGCCCAATCAATTCCCCTTCCCATCAATTATTCCCAAATGGGTGACCCCTGTGTAACTGCAAAGGGTCTCTGGGAGCAAGCCTATATATTGAGACCTAAAAACATTTATTTATTTATTTAAAATATTTTTGTCCCACCTTTCCTCTGCAAGACAGATGCCCAAGGTGGCTCACAATTCTCAAGTTAAAAAATATATAATACATAAAAATAAATAAATGAAATCACAGTAAAATATATAATATCACTGGAGTGGAGCAAACTATAACTCAGATATTGCTACAGAGACCCAAGAGGCACACAACCCATCACCAAACTCCAGACGAAAGAAAAACATTTTGATCCCTTACCAAAATGCCATGTGGAAGGGGGTAGATCTTAGTTACCCCAGAAGGAAGTTCCATAATTCTGGCGCCACTACCAAGAAGGCTTGCCCCTAAGCCGCACTTGGGAGAAAGATAGGTACTTGCAGGTAGCCCGTTCCCCTGATGACCTAAGAGGGCGGATCGGAATTTAAGGGTCAAGGCGGTCCCTTAGGTAACCTGGACCTGAACTGAGAAGGGCTTTAAAGGTCAAAACCAGCACCTTGAATTGGGCCTGGAAATGAATGGGCAGCCAGTGCAGCCACTGAAGCAGCGGTCAAAAAGTTACTGTCTAGTTCCAGTAACCATCCTGGCTACCGCATGCTGCACTAATTGCAGCTTCTGAACCATCTTCGAGGGCAACCCCACATACAGCGTGTTACAGTAATCCAATCTTGGTTACTAGGGCATGGTCAGGTCTGATCGACTCAAGTATGGCCACAACTGGTGCACCATCTGAAGCTGCACAAATACACCCCTGGCTACCGCTGCCACCTGGCTTTCCAGGGAGAGCTGTGAATCTAGGAGTACTTCCAAGCTGCGCACCTGCTCCTGCAGGGGGAATGCGGCCCCATTCAGAGCAGGTAGATGACTCAGTACCTGCATCAAGTATTTCCTGATCAGGAGGACCTCTATCTTTTCTGGATTCAGTGTCAACCCTCATCCGCATGCTGACAGCCTCCAGGCAGCACTCCAGAACTTCCATAGCTCACACTAAAGGCCCTGGAACAAGATGGCAAGGAGAGATAGAGTTGGGTGTCATTGGTGACGCTCCTCTCCAAATCTCCCTGAGCAGTTTCATGTAAATGTTAAAAAGCATAGGGGACAAAATAGAACACTGTAGCACCTCACACTAAAGGCCAGGGTGCTGAACAGGTATCCCCCAGCATCACCATCTGGGAACTGTCAGCCAAGAAGGAGTGGAACCACTGCAAAACAGTGCCCCCAATCCCCAGCTCGGCTAGCTGACCCAGAAGGATACCATAGTTGATGGTCTCAAAAGTCTCTGAGAGGTTCAGCAGGCCCAACAGGGATGGACTCCCCCTGTCTAGCCCTTGGTGAAGATCATCCAACAGGGTGACCAAGGCTGTCCCAAAGCCCAGCCTGAAGCCAAATTGAAAGAGGTCCAGACAATCATCCAGCATCACTTGGAGCTGAGACACCACCACCTGCTCAATCACCAAGAAAGGTGATTTCTTTCTTTCAATCACCAAGAAAGGTAGATTAAATACTGGTTGGTAGTTGTTTGAATCAAGAGATAGGTTGTTGGATTGGTGGAATCAAGAGATAGGTTGTTGTTTTTCAAGAGAGGGCGCACAATTGTGGTCTTCGGGATGCTAGGCATCGGTCCCTCCTGCAGAGATGAATTTACAATGTGTTCCACCCAATTGGCTGGATCAGTCCTGGCAGATCATATTAGCAACACTGGGCTTGGGTCAAGTGGGCATGAAGTGGTCTCAAACTCCAGAGGACCCTATCCACATCCTCAGTCTGTAACAGCTGAAAAGAATCCATAATGATGGAATTGACAGATGCCATGGGGACAACTTCTGGAACTGTTAAACCAGAGTCCAAGTCACAACAAACATGACTGATTTTACCTGCAAAGTGCCTTGCAAACTCATCACAGCAAGCAATTGAGCACTCCAACTCATGCTCCGAAGAGGTTGAGGGGAGCAGATCCTGAACAACACGAAAAAGCTCTGCTGGACCACTTGTTGCAGATGCAATGGTGGCAGAGAAAAAAACTTTCTTCGCTGCCATCTCTGCTGCAGAATAGGCCCTAATATGGGCTCTAGCTCGTGCTCAGTCATACACATCACATGTTTTCCTTCATCATCGCTCTAAGCATTGGCCAAGTGGTTTCATTGCCTGCAGCTCCTTGGTGAACCAGGGGGTCCTGGGTTGATGGTAAAGCTGCGGTAGTTCAGGAACTATCTGATCCAAGGCTCTAGCTGCCTCCCCATACCACAGGGCAGCCAGAGCATCAGATGAATCACCAACCTGGGAGGCTGGGAAATCCCCCAGAGCCCTCAGGAAACCATCTGGAACTCTCAGTCTCCCAGGGTGGACCATGCAATTCAGTTGCCCAGCTCTGCTGGGGGGAGGGAGGGAGGTGTTGCCAGTCTAAAACTTACCAGATAGTGATCCATCCATGACAGAGGATGGATCAGGAGGACCTCTATCTTGGTCTCCTCCATTGCCAGATCACCCGCCCCATATCCACCAGTAAACACCAAGTCCAATGTGTATCCTGCAACATGCATAAGGGCTATGATCCATTGAGATGTCCATGAAGTCCTGAGCTGCCACTGTTTTGGGAACCTTGGCCTAAACATTAAAATCCCCAGCACTGATAGGCATGGGGACTCCAATGGTACTGCCAAGACCACCTTGGTCAGCTAAGGTAGGGAGACAGATGGGCAACCCGGTGAATGGTATATCAGCAGCACCCCAACCCTGTCTTGCCCAGTAGCATGATGCAGACACACTGAGACCCAACACATTGTGGAGCAGGGTATCCAGCGATGGAGATGTAATCCCAAATGACTAAGGGTGCAAGTGCTTTCCAGCACTGACATAACTGTGCCAATGGGGCATGTGCTGCATTCTGCAGTTGGAGAGGGCAGTCATGGAGGCCTCCTCAAGGTAAGGAAAAAGTTTGTCCCTTACCCTGGAGCTCCAGGACAATGTCTCTCCATTGGACCCTCCAGACCTGGGTGGGGGCAAAGGGTTAGAGCCCTCTCCTTTCACACCATGATCCAAATCTGGATCCATTGTTCCCATTTCTGCTTTTTTGCAGGGAAAAAGACACACAGTTTAAACAAACACATCCCATGTCTCATCTAGTTTGGCCCTCATTAGTAAGAGCGCAACCCTAACTTGGAGTTAGGCCGGCACAGTTTGGCCAGCAAAGGTTAGCCAGCACAAGGGACACCGTAAAGGATGTTTGGACCACTCTTGGAGTCAGAAAGGCCAGCCCACAGATATGTGCCAACCTCCCTGACTCCGAGAGTGGTCTAAACATGCTTTATAGTGGCCCTTGCGCTGGACAAACTTTGCTGGCCTAACCGTGCTGGCCTAACACAAGGTCAGGATTGCACTCTTAGTCCCATTGATTTCATTTAGATTGATTTACAGGCAAATATGCTTAGAAATCCTATTCACTGACTGCTTGGCTCCCCAGTGGGTCTCATGTGATGCCTCTAAGTTATCAAACCATCAGAGCCAATGCATTTTACTGCTTTCTCTGGCTTCCATTCCTTTTCTGGCAGGAATGGTGGCAAAGTCTGTATTGTGGTCCTACCAGCAGAGAGCAGGAGAAGTCCTTATCTGAGTGGAAATATTTTATTTATGAAGACAGAATCTGAATTGGGGCTTTCTTAGGATTCAGGACACTAGAAGGGCTCACAGAGGGTCTTGCTTGCGTTTTATTAAGGTCTGTATAACACAAGACTTGTGTCAGCCTATTGAAACTGAGAGTCACTCATGTGTACCTCTGCATGAACGCATGTGTATAGTTCTGTGCAGATAGAGCAATGTCACACCGGCAAGTCAGCAACGCATAGGCATACGTCTCTCTTCATACCTCTCCAGATTATATCTGAGTGCACATATAAACTCCTACATGCGCATGCTCACAGACACCATCAGGCAAATATGCCTCCCATCTGTGAGCCCCGCTTTTTCACACAGAGACATTTGCTTCCTCCCATGGTGTGTTCCTGTTATGCTAATGAAAGAAATAATCATCCTTATCTCCTGAGAAACCTTGAGATTCCTTTGTAGCGTTTGTGGGAGTAATGCTCATAATTGTTTTGTTATTTATATAGCCCCCACCTATGCCAATTGGCGCCTGCGGAGCTTAACATTAAAAAAATCAACAATAAAATGCAATAAAATCACATTTGAAATCTATTTTTAAAATCATTTTTATAAAATATATTGTATGCGATGAGACATATGGTTCCAATCCCTTACAGCCCTGTGAAGCTGCTTGTGGTAAAAAGTGCTCCAAGAGAGAGAAACCACAGGCTTGTAATGTCTGTAGGTAAATTGTTAGATAGCAGATGGTATACACCAATTAATATCTAACCACAAACAAGAGAGTTACATGTGAAGATGCTCCCAGGCATTCATGCATTTTCTCACGTGCCCAGTGTAGTCACATAAAACATTTCCATCCCATCACATTCTAATAACACATTTAAACATGCTTCTTGGAGACTGGGGCTACACTATAGCATAGAATTAAATATTCTGAAGCCCAATGGAATCTGTGCACTATTGCAGCCTGAGTGATTCCATTTCTCTCCTTAGTAGCATGCCATGTCTACAAGTACCACTCCATGAGAAATAAAGTTGCCTATCGGGGCTAGAGACTGCACAGTGTAAATCACACCATCTTAGCAAGCCACCGGGCAAGTAACCATCTTAAATAAATCACCAGGCACAGATGCCATCCACCCAAGAGGCCAGGAGGTGGGCTGATCTGGGGAGGGGGAGTGGAGCTTGGATGTGGCCATTAGCCCACATCCAAGTCCCTGTCCCCTAGCTGCGTGGCCCTAATTCGGCTTGCTCGGACCTGCGCCTGCTATATTGCAGGTACAGATCCGAGCAAGCCCATTGGGGCAACTGGAGCCTTTTCTGAGGCAAGGGTGCGAATATGCCCTTGCCCCATGGAGGCTCAAGTGCAGTCCCAACCTGTGTTGGATACAGCTCAGGCCTACCAACCTGTGCTGTTCCAACGTAGGTTAGGACTGCGCCCTGGGTGTCAATGGGAAATTTTCACAATGGAAAGGTGAAAAGCGGAGTGTCCCAAGGATCTGACCTGGGACCAGTGCTTTTCAACTTGTTCATAAATTACCTGGAGGCAGGGATAAGCAGCAAATTTGCAGATGATGCTAAACTTTTCTGGATGCTGAAAACCAAAAGGGATTGTGAAGAACTTCAGAAGGATCCCTCCAAACTTCTGTGAATGGCAGATGCATTTCAGTGTAGACAAGTGTAAAGTGATGCACATTGGGGCAAAAAACCCCAAAACTTCACATATACTGTAGGCCAATGGGTTTTGAGTTGTCTGTGACAGATCGGATATTGGGATGCTAGTGGATAACTCAATGAAAATGTCTACCGTGTGTGGCAGCTGTGAAGAAGGCCAATTCCATGATTGGGATAATTAAAAAGGGGTTGAAAATAAAACAGCCAATATTATTATGCCACTGTACAAAATGATGGTCAGGCCACATCTGGAGCACCGCGTACAGTTATGGTCACCACATCTCAAAAAGGACATAGTGGAACTAGAAAAGGTGCAGAAGAGAGCGACAAAAATGATTACTGGGCTGGGACATCTCCCTTATGAGGAAAGACTGCAGCATTTGGGGCTTTTCAGTGTAGAAAAAAAGCACCTGAGGGGGAACATGAGACGTACAAAATTATGCATGGGATGGATAGAGGATGTTCTTTTCCCTCTCATAACACCAGAACCAGGAGACATCCACTAAAAATTGAGCATTGGGAGAGTTAGAGCAGATAAAAGGAAATACTTTTCTACCCAGCATGTAATTAATCTGTGGAACTCCTTGCTACTGGAGATGGTGATGGTGTCTGGCCTAAATGCCTTTAAAAGGGGATTGGACAGATTTATGGAGGAAAAGTCCACCGTAGACTGCAGGCCATGATTGAGGGTGCAAACTCCTTCTTTTCAAAGTAGGCTTACCTTTGAATGCCAGGTGCAGGGGCGTGGCAATGAGACACTGGCGTCTAAATTTTATTCCTCTGACTGGGCAGCCCTCTGACTTCACTGTCTACCGCAAACAACTTCACACTTGCTTCCAATCTAGATCCCGTAGGAAGAACACTTCCACTTCAGTACAACCTGGGTCTTACAGAAAGGGCATCTCTCTTCAAGGCACAGCATCTCCAACATCCTTCTTCACGCGTTTCCCCATTTGCTCCTCTAAGAGAATGTAACAGAAGGGGGGGGGAACAGGGAACCCACCTGCATAACAGTTACAATTTTAAAGTAATTGACCTAATTGTCATGCTTGAATTGAATTGAATAGAATACAGTAGAAGGGCCTGTAAGATGAAAAATGAAACCTGTAGCCAGCTTTTCCCAGACTGCAATCCATTCTTGTCCTTCCTCAGCAGTGCATGCACTTTCCCTGCACCTTGGCAGCTGCCCAGTACGTGGTATAATTAGCTGCAGCCTAGAGCTCTCATATTGAAATACAATCAGATTGTTGTTGGTGACACTAATAGCCTGGAATTATGTCAGTTTGGAGCCATTTTGAAAACATTCGGGGGGGGGGATACTGAGTCTGCAGTGTTGATAATTGACAGCTAATATATACATTTGTACCTGGGACTTGATAACATGTGGCATTGCTAAACGGTGGGAACCAGTGGCAGCTGGTCCACTGGATAGCCTCGTGTTATAAGCATATCAATCAATCAATCAACAGTATTTATGTACTGCTTTTCAACACAAAGTTCACAAAGCAGTTTATTATTACTATTACTATTGATGATGATGATGATGATGATGATGATGATGATGATGATAATAATAATAATATGCCCCTCTTCCTTGAGTGGAGAGGTGTTCCAAAGGCACAGTGCTCCCTGGGTTCTGGCTTCCGTAGGAGGAGAGAGCACTGAGGCTATGGTGCCTTGGTGATATTTGCTTCACTTATAAATATACCTGCTGATCATTGGATGAAGGTAGATAGTGGAGCACTCCTTTCAAGCAATCATGTATTACATCAAAGTCCCCAGACAGCAGCTCTGCATCCCAAAGTGCTTTGGTTCTTTGCTTGCTCTCACGCAGCTTCTCCATTCTAGTCTGTCTCTTACTCAAATTAAATCTGCCTATTTTTACTCAAAAGATGTCCAGAAAAATGTTTCCTTTGTCCTTTTGACTGACCAGTCAACAGGGGATGGGGGTGAATGACCACACACCCTCACCTCAACCACTCCTGACATTTATTGGCTTTCCAATGGAGGGTCCTATTCTTCAAAGGAAGCTTCCCATTCATTCTCCTATCCAAGGAGACTCCTGGGCCGTTAAGGATCATTAACTCCTCTTTAGGAGCTTCTATGATTCTTTGAATTGCCAGCCAGTACTCTGCAGGTAGGAAAACAGTTGATCATTTAACATTCATAACTGTAACCCTTGATCTAATTTCATAATTCCCCTAATATTTAGCTATAATGAGACATTCTGAATAATTCCAAGGTCTATATGGTGCTTTCCTAGCAGTAGGCAGTTCATCAAGAATCACTGCTTAGAAAAAGGGTCCACTATGGGCCTGTGTGGGATCCCGTTCAGCCTCAAAGAATGTTACAAACATTAGGCTTTAGGAAACATGACTGAGACCCCAATCCTATCCAACTTTCCAGTCATGGCAAAGGGGCGTACGCCGCATCCTGTGGTGCGGATGGGGGGAGCCATGGAAGCCTTTGTTACCTCAGGGCTGCACTGCAGCTGCATCAGTGCTGGAAAGTTGGATAGGGTTAGGCCCTCTCAGTTGCTGTTCCGGTTTCACTCAGTCAAGGCCTGATTGCTATTTGGACTACCAGTGCCAACTCTCCTGTTTTGCAGCCGGTTCCCAACCTCCAAGTAAGGTCACGCAGCCTTTATCTTCCGATAGCTAAATAGCCAGCGCAGAAACAAGTAGACCCATCGCCTGCTCTGCACCCTTAAGCAGGGAAAAGGGATGAACATCCCCTTTCCCCTCGCAGCCTCCCATGGCTATCCAGCTGTTGCAGGGTGCAGTGGTAGCTGCCTGGCTACCCGCAGGATGCATTCCTGGATTGGGCTGTAAATCCCAAGATCTTGTAGTAGGTTGCAAGAGTTTAATACGAAACAAAACAGCAACACACACACACACACACACACACACACACACACACACAGAGAGAGAGAGAGAGAGAGAGAGAGAGAGAGAGAGAGAGAGAGAGAGAGAG
>JAJKFI010000005.1:39205079-39229697 GCA_029204185.1 Lerista edwardsae
GAGAGAGAGAGAGAGAGAGAGAGAGAGAGAGAGAGAGAGAGAGAGAGGATTAAAATATCCCAAATAAATATAAAAAGTTTTTTTTATAGTGTAATCCTGTGGTATCTACTCAGAAGTAAGCTCCACTGAATTTAATGTGACTTATTACCAGGTTTGTTTCAGTTTGCACGCTTACTTTGTTCACCTATGCATGTTTTGTCCAAAGTTCCACTATGTTCAACAGACATTTCTCCCAGGTAAATTTGCATAGGCTGTAGCCCATGTCATATGTAATATCAATCAATCAATCAATCAATCAATCAATCAATCAATCAATCAACAGGTACTTATATACCGCTTTTCAACACGAAGTTCACAAAGCGGTTTACAGGCAAATAGTAATAATAAGGTTAAATGGCTCCCTGTCCCAAAAGGGCTCACAATCTAAAAAAAGGCAGACCGCCAGCAACAGCCACTAGAAAGGCTGCGCAGGGGTGAAGAGGGACAGTTACTCTCCCCCTGCTAAATATAAGAGGAACACCACTGGAAAAAGTGCCTCTTGAGCTACATATTGTCCCTCTCTTGGAAAAGATGGTAGCCCAGATATGAACATATGCCCCTAGGTGAGTTTGCCTCCTGCTGCACCTGATGGCTAAAACCCTTTGAACAAAGTTTCAAAGGCAACATTTCAAAGGCCTTCTTGCTGATTATGTCACTGCTTATGTAATGCAGTAGGACAAGTCCTAGGGGAGGACACTTCCCCCCACTGTCCCCCAACTACACTCCTGGTAGGCCTCTCCAAGGCTTGGAGGCTTACTTTCAGTAGCAGTGGGTCTTTTTTATTCTTCTTAGCACTCCTCCTTGACACCATTCCTTCCCCCACCCCCATGTCTGGGAACACTGCAGTTTTTCCAGAGGAAAATGGCAATCACCAGCAAAATGGTGGCTGGGCCCAAATTCTCCAAGGAGACAAAACTTAGGTGTCAGAAGTTGGCTTTGCTACTGTTCTGGGGCCCTGCAGCTGTCTAAGGGTTCCTTGTGCTGATGCTACACTTGATTCCTGCAATGGGTTCTTTTCAGCTCGAATATACAACAGGACTGAGAAAATAAATCTTAGACAGCCTATAATTAGGTGCAACTCAGCAAACTTTGCAGCAAGCAACAGAAATGAATGTAATGATGCTGAGCTTTTACTATAGATTTCAAAGGCAGCTGTGCCGGATGACTATTTTCAGGCTGTCTCTGTGTCCTGTGGGCACCAAGTAAGAATGCCCCATAATAGCTCTAGCTTCTTGGGAGAGACAATTCCCAGAGCCTCACCCAGGCTAGCACACCTCACAGACATCATGAAATTGCAGAAGAGCCTTCTGATTAATCAATAGCACAATCCTAGGCTAGTCTACTCAGAAGTAAGTCTCATTGTACATTTTGTGGGGCTTACTTCTAGAAACGTGTGTATAGGGTTGCAGCCAAGTATCGCTCAGAAGGTCCAAGACTTGGGTGTGAACATCCAGACATTATAAAAATGTATTCAACTAGATTTTTTTTTTTTGCCTTTTTCCTAACCTCTTCCTGGAACAGTGATTTTGAAAACATAAGAAGCTGCTGGGGCAACTGAAGGAGAGGTGAAACCAGTTTCCACGGTTGAACACCAGAGGTTGCTGCTGAGACAGTTTGGAAAAGAAGGAGGCACAATGGTTGAAGACGGGTAGAATTCTCTGTATCTAGTTTTGTAGAGAAAGCCTCCTCTTTGTGGCCTTCTTATTGAAAAATTACCATGGTTCCGGTGGGAAATTGGAAGATGGCTAAGATTTTCTTTATTTCACACGTCAGGGCTGTTTTCCAATAATGAACTTGAAAGCTTGGAAGACAATCAAAATCCCCCTCCCCCAGATTTTAATAATATTTGCTACATTCCTTTAATGTTGATTTTTTAATGTGTAACTGAGCCCCTGCTGAGTGCTCTCAGCACAATATTTAAAAAATATATCACTACACACCAACATCTAAGCTCCATTACATCATGACAGCTTCTCATTCATACTATCTCATACATTGAACAGGTCCTTAGATCGCTGAGGCTGCATCCTTACAATTGTCTCCTGTCCCATTTTATTTTAATTTGTTCTTCCTTTGTTCCTTTGGTGCTCTTTGTACACTCCCAGTCCAGCACAGGAGTAAATAATGGACAAGAGGCTTAATGACAAACAAACAGCTGTCTGAGGTACCTCTTCATAGGCAGATCTGCTGGCCCAGAAGGGCTCTAGTCTACTGCTTGGTTGTTTTTGGAGTGCTTTCTTTCATCAGATGATCTACTGTCAACGTTTAAAGTGGCAGGCTGCAAGATGAATGACTCTCATGGTGTCACGAGGAACATTATGAGAAAATGAGTACCCCTTCAAAGAGGAACTATGGGCCAAACTACATCTGATGGGCAGTTCCATGATTCTTTCTCCAGATGTGTTTTTTTTAATGAAAAGCAGTTGTGGGAGGGCAAAATTGGAAGCAGAGGATATGAGGGGAGAAGCTGCTAAACCATTTTCTCGCCAGATATTTGTCTGCACAAAATCCCCCTCCCCAGTTTCCACTTACAGAGAATACAGTATGGTATCCTTACATATTTTGTTTGAGGAAAGTCAGCTTGGAGGAGTAATTCTGAGCCAGGAAACAGTGGGCAAGGAAAGAATGTAACAGTTCTCTGCATGCCCTAATTTCAGCTACCTAAGACCAGTGTTATTAACAAAACAACCTTATGCAATAAAAAGAAGAAAATGGTTTTGCATATGTAGCTTGGTCCTTGGGGTCAATTTTGATATGCTGCTGACTGCTAGTATCATGTAAAGGGACAGTTGTGTTCAGGCCAATGTGGGGACATCCACAAAAATTGAGTATTGGGAGAGAAAAATAGACAAAAGGAAATATTTCTTTACCCAGTGCGTAATTAATCCGTGGAACTCCTTGCCACAGGATGTGGTGATGGCATCTGGCCTAGATGCCTTTAAAAGGCTATTGAACAGATTTATGGAAAAAAAGTCCATCACAGGTTACAAGCCATGATGAGTATACGTAACCTCCTGGTTCTAGAAGTAGGCTAGCTCTGACATACCAGATGCAAGGGAGTGGCAAGAGGATGTAGGTATCTTGTCTTGTGTGCTCCCTGAGGCATCTAGTGGGCCACTCTGAGATACAGGAAACTGGATTAGAATGATCCAGCAGGGTTCTTCTTATGTTCTTATGCATAGAATTCTGCACCCCTTAATTTTTAGCAAGCATGTGAAAACCCTACTTGATACAGAATATAAAAGGACCATGTGTACAAAGTTCTTTGCATGATATCAGCCCGAAGACAATTGCTTCCACATGTGACACTGACGGAAGTTGGCGCATAGTGACTGCCGCATCAGAGATAATCAGTTATGAGATCCGACCCCATTTCCCAGAACAAAAACCTGAAAGTGGATCTTAAGAGGACTGAACCAGCTGTTTCTGATATATTCTGGAACACATCCTAAGGTAGTGGCTGAGGTCTACAGCACAATCCTAGGCATGTCAACTCTGAAGTAAGTTCCATTGTGTCTAGTGAGGCTTACTCCCAGGAAAGTGTATATAGAATTAAAATCCTTTACACCTTAACTGGGAGATATTGTCATTGACTTCAATGGCATTTACTTTTGAATAGATATGCCTAGGATTGTAGTATATGGTTGCAATTCTTTGTACTTATTTGGGTATAGGTTCCATTGAAATGGATGGGATTTGTGTCTGGAGTCAGACTGGGCTGCATGCTGTGAAACACATAAGTGCCTGTACGGATCTCACATTTGTCATGAACTCAGTACGTCTCCTCAGGCAGGTTGGTACCTCTTGTCTTCAGCACCTCCTTCTGTAACATTGAAATAATAACACTGACCTACCGGTACCTTACAGTTTGTTATATGAATTACGGAGCTAATTCATCGGAAGCACTTCAAACCTTCCAGGATTATATACATGCTAATTATTCTTATTACACTGTGGGAAGAACAGCTGGTGTATACCTTTAGACTTCCCGGAGCCTGGAATGACCCTCCAGCCATGAAGTGGTACATGTGCTTGGCTCATGGTCATCACTCCATACTTTGTTGACAAAAGAAACAGGCTGGATTTTTTGAAGATGGGCCAAGCACCATGTGGTGGTGCTGCTGCTCCAGCCTGGGCCAGGACCAATATTTTTCTTCTAGAATTCAAGCTTGGTGGATATTTTCCAAGCAGGGTGCACCAGCCACTCTGTCTGTTCTCCCCTTGGCCCTGAGATACTTTCAGAGGGCCCATTACAAAACCGATGCCTAAAGGTAGACCTCCTCCCCTCTTCTCTGTATGATTCTTTGGGTGTTGGGGACAATTGTCTGGCTCAGCATTGCTCAATATATGTCTCCTGCTGTACCACTCTGCATGGTCCACCTATTGGAATTATCACCGGAAGTAACAGGCAATGATATAATCATTGGCCAGACACCACAAACATCGTAGGAGGCTCAAGGCAGACGGAATGGCTTTTCGAACGCGCAAAAAGCGCATGCGCGTGCTGGAGCTTTGTCCGCTGAGCTGAACCTCCTATAGCTGATTGTCACATTGCATGGCTGGTCTCGCTGCCAGGCAGATGGGGTGTGGAGGTCCTACATGTACTCCCAGACAACACCGGAGGTACCACCGGTGATACGTGTATCACTGGTTGAGAAACACTAGTTAGTACAAAGAAGGTAAATGCAACGTTTTTAAATTGCCCTTTCAGTGCTGATGACCAGGTACTGAGTTGCATGGCGCTTTGGAGCAATCCAGCTGAAAGTTCTTACGTTTCAGTGGAGAGTTATACTCAAAACTGTGGCCTGTGTTATGTGGTGCTTTTCATCCTACAAGAAGACTGAACTTGAGTGACATCTCCTTTGGGCAAATGGTACCTGGAAACACCAGATGATGCTCCCAAGGATTTTTTTTTTTTGGGGGGGGGGGAGAGCATGAAGGCTTGAAATCCCTGCTCCCTAATGCAGATCTGATGTGTTTTAGTCCCACCTTTTGCATCAGATTTTAATAAAGTAATTCCCACCTAATAGAAGGTTGACTCTTTCAATTCAGTTTGGTTTAACCCCTTCGGAACAGTCCAATGCCAGCCTCTCTCTGGGCAACAAGAAGATGCCCCTCCCCCCAGCTCTGCAGACAGGCGTGCGGGAATCAGCTGCAGGCTGCCTGGCAGGGAAGGAGCCAGCTCGTCTGGCATTGATTAATTTTTACTTGGTTTCATGTGAAGCTTTTAGACCCAGGGTAACTTCCCAAGGAGGGGGTGGAGGAGGAGACTGAAGAAGGGAAGACCATGGTAATAGGGGGTAGCTGGGGTAAGATGTAAGGCTAGAGAGAATGTCCAAAATGCTGACAAGTGGGGGTGGAAAGAGATGAAAGCAGGAGACGACAAGGGAGGGAAAGGATGAAATAAGAGACTGGCCAATGCTGTCCACAGGTGGTCTTTACTAGGAGCAGGGGCAGATTATTCATGCCAATATGAGACCCCAATTTAGGCTTAATTTCAGCACTAAATTTCTAAAGTTCGAGACCCAGGTCTGGCTCAAAAACGTCTCTCAGCCCATCTGATGTGAGTTGAGGGGAAGGCACACTGCACATGGCCAGTAGCACTTTTGTCTTTTTATTTCTTGCGTTTCACAGCTGATTCCGAACATTGAAAACAGAGTCCGATCCCCGGCAAAAACAAAACTCCTGGATTTCTTTTCTTGCCTATGATCTGATGACAGATAGCTTTATAGAGTTAGTGTTCTCTTCTAATGTTGTGAGAAGGCCAGCCGGCAAAAGAACGGAGTCCAACTTTGAGGACCTGTCCAGGCTGGACTTACGATCAACTGCTGAAGCTTGATGTCACACGGCCAGAGGAGAGAACCACACTGTGAAGGCTACATCTGGGACTGAGCAGTCGGTGTATATTTGTAAAAAAACCCATTGAAAAATGGTGATTTAGACTAGCTTACCCATGTAAGCCGCCTTGGGCATTTGCTTCAGCATGGGAAAGGCGGGGTATAAATTCTTCAAATAAATAAATAAATAAATAAATAAATAAATAAATAAATAATAAAATATCTCTTCCACTTTTGAGATCCACATACCTGTAGTTGGTTACAGCCTTTTGAATAGGACACCTTGCTCAGTCTGCTTTCATTTGAGGCAATTTGTTCAAGTATTTAACTTTCTTAGACCAGCTATCACCTGTTTATGTCAAACCCTGTCACACTTTATTGTTCCCATTTTTCTCACGTCCTTTAATTGACTGATTGATTTTCACATTTTTAGACTCCGGCCCAATCCTCATTTTCCTCCTCTAGTTTATTATTAAACTGTTGAGAGTTTGCCACAACTTCGCACTTTTCATAGTATCTGAAGGTTGAGAAATTCTGAATAGGGATTTGGGATGGGCCAGATAATTTCTGACTTCGATTTTCTTGAAGCTTTCCACAGAGTTAAAAAACCGACGTGTCCTTTTAGCACTTTGCCTAGGCTGCCATTAGTCCAGCACCCATCTCGTCTCGCATGCCTTGTTGTGGGAGGATAGCCGAATTCCTGTTTAGAGTTATTTTGTTTTGGTTTATTTTTAACCATGAGAGATGTGTGCATCTGTGCTGGAAAGGCAGAACGCACAGTCTTCAAAGGCCTAAATAAAAGATCTCTCTTGCAAAAAAAAGTCCATGGAATGGCTCTTGTATCTGCCTCTTTAAAAAAGCGATAGGAATGTTCCCACACTTGAATGGTGCAGCAGGGGAGCATTCAGCCTCCAAAGATAAAAATGCAACTGAAAAATATTCATAAAGTGATGTGGGCAGAGAGAAGGGAAACGTGTCACTCATCACTTAAGATGTCACAAACATTATCCAAGAGATACCTGTGATACTTGTACAACTGCCCTCCACACAGCAGGCACAACCATCGTGGATATGCCAGCTGGGAGTGGAAAAAAATGTTTTCACAGTGACCGGATATTGAGGTTTGCATGCTGTGAATATACATTTTCCCTGCAACAGAAGCTGTACTTTGAGGAAAGATATTTAGATCCCAGGCAATAAATGAGTAACAACAGTATATTTTTTGTGTACACAAAATGAAGATTGGCTGGAAAAGCTCCCAGTGACTCATTCATATATGGGGCTCACAGAAATTGGAATATCATTCAATTTGGATTCTTCTGTCCACAGAGTGTTGTTTAACCCAGGCCTTTCAGATTCCAAATGATAAAAGGCCAATTTAACTCATGGAAATTCAAGTTCTAGACCAGCACAGACAAGAAACAAAAGAAAAGAGCTTGAAATTAGGAATGGAGCTCCCAGTGAAAATACTTACTGCAGCCTCTCTTACTGAGCCATCTTCAAACTGGACAACGTGTGCATCTTAGTCATTCCAGGCCTCTCCCCCCCCCCCACTTTCAGTCTAGAAAGAAAGTGCCTGAGTAGGGTGCATGATTGAGGGCACAGTCCTAACCTGGAGCTAGGCCTGCACAATTAGGCCAACAAAGTTGGACTAGCACAAGGGCCTCTGTAAAGTGCTCTTGGACCACACTAGGAGTTAGGGAGGATGATGCATGTCTGTATGCTGGCCTCTCAGAGAGTGGACCAAACATACTTTACGATGACCCTTTTGCCAGCCAAACTTTGCTGTCTTAACTGTGCCGGCCTAACTCCAGGTTAGGATTATGCTCTTAGATGTATAAAATTATGAACAGGATGGATAAAGAGATATTGTTTTTCCTCACACACAACACCAGAACCAGGGGACATCCACTGAAACTGAATGGTGTGAGAGGACAGACAAAATAATTTCTTTACACGGTGTGTAATTAATCTGTGGAACTCCTTGCCATAGAATGTAGTGATAATGTCTGGCCTAGATGCCTTTAAAAGGAATTGGACAATTTTATGGAGGAAAATTCCATCACTGGTTACAGCCGTGATGGGTATGTGTGTAACCTGAATTTAGAAATAGGCTACCTCCGAATGTCAAGCTATCCTGTTTTCTTGTGTGCTCCATGCAGCATCTGGTGGGCCATGGTGAGATAAAGGAAGCTGGACTAGACGGGTCCTCTCTCTCTCTCTCTCTCTCTCTCTCTCTCAGGATTCTTCTTTGAAACCCTCTTTCAGGATCTTCTTTGAAGAAGGATGTTTTCTTCTTCTGCTCTGACTACATAGCATTTTCAAGATCTGTGCTGACATTCCTTTTGTAACCAAGCTGTTGTCCCCAAATTTGAGGGGAGACCTTTCATTAGAAAGGTATGTGGCGAAGAGCATCCCACCTCCTGTCTTTGCCAGGCCTTTTGGGGGCATGAGGGAAATGACTGGCAACGTAGGACCCTGAGTCCATGCCAGGTGCCAGCTGGAAGGGAATAGCCAATGGAGTCACTCTCTCCTGGTCCCCATTCAATTCATAGCTCCTTGGCATCTGTGCAGATGTTTTCATAAGCAGTAATGTCATGGAAACCTTCAAACACCTGGATCCACAAGTGTACAAGGAGCTTCATGATCTGTTAGTCATTAGCAATTCATCTCTTGGGTTGCCCTTCGCATGGCTTATTGTTGTGAAATTGTTGACATTTTCAAATAGCATAGAGAAATCCAGGTGCTGATATTTCAAAGACAGCTGCCTTAAAATCTTGAATGTTTATTGACAACGTGGGTTCTTGGTTGTTATCACAGTAAGTTTTCCTAACTGTGTGTGTGTGTGTGTGTGTGTGTGTGTGTGTTTGGCAGTGGGAGGGACGGTTGCTGGTACAGGGTGTTCGGAAAGTCACTGTGCACTTACGTATATTTATTTATGAAAAGTGCACAGTGACTTTACGAACACCCTGTATAACAACATTACCTTCCATAGACAAACACAGCTATGGAACAGTCTGTGGATGCAGTGTGGAAAAAGTCTTTATGGGAAGATGAGCTTTTCAGGGTAGAATTCTGAACTGGAGGAAGCTGGAAGATCTCAGAGCCAGCTTGAGACAAAGCAAGGAACAAATTTTGAGCATCATGAAGGGTGGGAGACAGATTTATCCAATTCATGACAATTTACAGGAAAGTTCTCTTGTGCAAACCCCATTGGAATGAACACAAGCTGTGCAAGAGCACTGCTATGCAAGAAAACGTCCCAGTGGGTTGTGTCCATGTTGATTCATGGAAAAATAAAAGTGCCACTTTTGATTTTTTGTTTTTGTTTCGGGTACTATACCCTTAGCCTTACCCTAGAAGAGCTCATACTTCCATAAGAGAAGTCCCATGGCTCTGTGACAAAGTACCCACTTTGCCTGCAAAAAGTCCCAGTTCAATTCCTGGCATCTTCAGATTGAACTAAGAAAGCTCCTTCTCTGCTTGAAACCCTGGAAGCATATTTTTCCCCCAACCCAGTTCACCAGTATCAGAAGACACATTAATATGTTTCCAGCACTGACACAGCATAAAATAAAGGAACCCTAGAATCCAGGATTGTAAGCTTCCCGTCTCGCCTCTAATAATGGTATGGCATGAGTGAATCCTTATGGCATTTTCTATGTTAGTGAATGCAATAATTTTAGATGTTATCCTCAGTTTGGTAGTTAGTTGATGTATTAAGCCCCTAGGACAGCACAACCCTTGGCCCCTTGTTCTTGTGTTACTGTACCCAGTCCCTCCATAGGCATCCTAAACAAGGTACCTCAAGTTCATCCCTCTTCAGCACCTCACATGTAAATCAATTGCAGTACAATTAAAAATATACATTAAAGTCTTGGAGTTTCAAAGTGGAAGCAAATGAGACAACAAGAAGCAAAGACATTGCAAAGAATGGATTTGCCTGCACTTTTTCCAAGCATAATTGTATCTAAGTTTACTCCCATATTGATTTCAGTGGTAACTATTTCACCTTTGATTCATCTACATTTCCAATCCAATGTAATTACACCTGATTTGCATTACTTTCATCATTCCTGCATTTCATGCCCGGAAAAGATGTTGTAGCTTTCCAGCACTCCATTGACCTTCGCTATCATCTTATTGCAGTTGTGTGAATCTGTGCAGCTTGTCCTCTAAGGAATAGTTCTTCATTAAGTTATATCTTCATGCATATTCTCATGGAATGGGAAATCCTAGGGTGAGTCACCTAATATTTTGTCTGTGTAGATTCTCAGTATATGGGTACTGAAATGGAATTGGCTCCTGAGGTTTGAGAGGAACTCATTCCAGGGTCTGAGACGGGAATGAAGAACATCTCTGCTATCACAGTGTAAGGCAATAGAGGAGGCAGGCAGGGGGTCTCAGGCCAAGGACTCTAGGAACCAGTCTTACTTGTTAGATCAAAAATGGTCTAGTTTCTTGGCAAGCCCAGCAGACTGAACTACATAGCCAAGCCCACCCTAAGGTATAAGAGCAGTGTGAATATCATCAGCTCACCTTCAGGCCAGTCCGGATCCACTAGGCCTTATAAAGTTCTGACTAAGTTAGCTCCTCAGGCTGAGCATCTTGTTAGCAATAGTAGGACAAGCCACACAGCCTCTGTTCCAGTCTACCCTGTCTCATCCCACCTGTTTGTCTTCTTTGGTAATCAAGCCTCAGCCTGATCCCAACTACACTTCTGACTCCTTGGATCTTCATCTGCTTGCTTTCACTTCAGCTTTGCCCATTGGGACAACATGCTTGTAGTGAAAGCAGAGAATAGACCCCTCTTGAGGCCTGACAGCTTATTCCATATACACATTTCCATGCAGGATTCCTCTGGGTTCCACATGTGCACCACAATCTTAAGCAGGTGTACTCAGACATGAGACTCACTGAGTTCAGAGTGCAACATACTCCTTACTATATGTGCATAGGATCGCAGCTGTAGCCCTTGTACGTTTCCTCTCTTGCGCCAGTCTCACTAGTTAGAGCTGCCAGTCTTTTGCCACTCTCTATTGCCGCCAGTGCTAGACTTGCTCTCTTAACTACAACTTAGAATGCCAGCTTATGGATAACAACAGTCCTTGAAAAAGATGGGCTTTAAGGATGCACTGGTGCCTAGGGTGACCCAGCTTATTTATTCTTGTGGCTACTTCAGAATTCAGGCTCTTCTGGGCTTCCATCAGCTAAATTGCAGTTGAAAACCAGAATAATTGAAATGAAAGCCCAGAAGGATCCTACATTTATTGGGACCTCTACATTTGCTCCTTGGTATGCATCAATTAAACAGTAACATTACTGAGAGGAATATCTAACAGAAGTAGGCCACCATAATGCCAGGAGGGCATTTACTGCCCCATGTTACAAAACAATGCCATCTATGCTTTTCGAGGGACACTATTCAGAAAATCCATATACCCAGAAACCCTCTGAATTTGTGGTGCTAATTGTGTTGAAGATTTACCACTTTACATGCTGCTACATCCATCTTTATAAGAAAAGGCTTTCCTGAGCCAATTCTATGTCAAATTCCACACTGGGAGATACAATGCACAGCTCTTGTTACACTGAATAGAGTAGATATGTAATTTGTTAAGAAGGTATGCTGAGCCAAAGCAGGGGGGGCGTTCTGTGAACATATTCACCCCCAAGAAACAGATCTCCTTTTCTAAATTATTTTTCACACACATTAGCAATAGGATACAAAACTGTTCACAATGCAGTGGGTGTCAAGAGAAAGAGGAATGTGTCCCCAGGGCTGATGTGCCTTTAGACTGATCCAATAGTGCACAATTGAGGAGATGTAGTAGAATATGGGTGGGGATGCACATTATTCATTCAGATGGGCATCTACATACATGTGTTGCTATGTATGCACGACTAGAGATAGATCAGGATGAAAGTTGTGCCTTGCAGTGCTGGGGGTAACAGAACTGCCTGGGCAGTGTGGCAGCATAAACCTCATCAGCCTGATTGCATGGGCAATGGGGATATGACCTCTCTACCCTGGGAGGACTTCATTTACCCTTAGCGACATTGTCAAATAGCAAAATTTGATTGGCTATGCAGCATTGTGATATCATGTTGACTATGTATCCAGTGGTGTCATTCAAATGATTTAGGAACTCACTTTTGATTGGCACTTGTTGGGAACCTGGAACCAGCCACTGAGCCCGTTAGGATCCGGAACGCCCGTTCTGGTCCGTTCCCACCTGAATGACATCACTGCATGTATCTAATGCTTAAACTGAAAAAGGGAAAGGTAGGGCGACCCTTAATAGAATCCGTAATCCCCAACTCCGTGATTTTCCTCAATTTTAGCTAGATTATGTTCCCCACAGAGCCTTTGAAACACAACAGCTAAGACAGCTATTTTCAACCTTTTTTATCTCATAGTACATTGACAAGATGCTAAAATTGTAAAGCACACTGTCAGTCTTTTGAAAATTGACAAGGTATATCATGCTGTTGTGTGGGGCTCACAACCCTCAATGATCCTATTAATAAATGGCTGTTTTAATAAATCTGCCAAACTCTCACAGCATACCTGCAGATTATTTGCGGCACACCAATGTGCCACGGCACACTGGCTGAAAATTGCTGAGCTAAGAGGTTCATCACAAAAGGGGGGAGGGTTGTGGCCCCTCTGTAGTTTGAACACTGATGAGATCCCTTAATGTAAGCAGCAGCAGAACACAGGAAAAATATCTCTGAATAGATTTGCAAAATGCATAGAAATGGAAGGCAGGGTTTAAAAAAAATGTCTTTCATTTCCCAAACAGCAACTTCCATAATGAAAATTGAACTTCATGAAAATAAAGAACACCATAAACTATGTGCTTGGTTTGCAGTTCCTGCACTGAAAATTTGGCATAATTTTGTAACAAGAAATATGGTCCAGAATGTGTGCACGCACGCACGTGCAGAATAAGTACTGAATATTGGGATTTTGTATTTGTTTTTGCTTTCCGGTTTGAGATTTTTCTAGTTGTGATTGAAGTGTATCATTATTCCTTTGTTATTAGAATGTATGAGGAAGTGTAACTGATATGGCCACTGGGCTGCCTCTCTAGCTGATAGTCTCACAAACCACAGAAGGGATGATATGTGAAAGCTGGAGGAAAAAACCAAGGGATTCTATCTGGGTAAACAGAGTTAGTTCAAATACATTCAAGTGTGCATACTTTCAGCTCTCCATAGGTAATTTCCAATTCACCCCCAGTTAAAATGGGACCAACTGCTGAAGACATGTAAAGCCCTCCTTCAGACCATTTCCTGTGGCAGTTCCAGCAATAAGCCTGCAATAAGCTGCAAGCATGAAGGCAGACACAAAACACAAAAGTGGAAAAGGCCATTTCAGTGTACGCTTGTAGCAGCTATATCATCTTATACAGAATTTCTTTCCTGTGCAAGTTGTCTCCATTGTTGAGGCTTTAACTTTTCACAGACGTCTGTGAACCTCTTTTCATTAATGGCGGAGTCCTCCCAAATAGAAGAACATTGAACTGGACCTATTTGCCAGATTCGGTGGGAGTGCTTGGAGTCCTGGGAGAGTTTGAACAAACACCACTGTATTCCTAAACAGAGGAACTACAAATTCTGCAAGCACGGTTGGCCTAAGACTTCCTGATGCCTGAGGCAACATACCAAATGCTGTCCCCCCAACACGAGGATGTGCCAGTTTCTGCCGCTCTCCAATGTTTAGCTCAGTACTCCCCTTCACATTTTCTCTTTCTCTCTGTCCCCTCTTCCTTTTCCAATTCAGAGTGGAAAAAGAACATGGAGCAGAGGAAGGCAAGTTGATGGACAGAGATAGGTGCCCCCCCATTAATCTGCTACCTGCTTCAGTTGGCCTCATATATGGGCTGGCCCTGACCATCTTCAAATGGAACCAAAAAGATGCACTGGATGAATACGTATTACTCAACTATGCCTGGCAGTCATCATAGGACTTCCTGTGACTCCATCTCAGTTGTTTTGATGATTTGTTCTACTGCGTAGGGAGTGCAAATGTCGATGACAATATGATCCAGCCCATCTGATCACTATTCAACCTGAGGAGGCCCTGCTTCATGTTCTGCTACTGTCAGAGAGAATCTCCAACACCTTATATTATGGGAGTGCAACTTTGCATAGTTTAGGGGAGATAATATCAGGTGCTGCAAGGTCAGGATAGAGGAACATGAGCATATTCTTATTGGAGAGTGAGGTTGCCAGTCATAAATCTCTGGACCCCAAGGATATGGTTCAAAAGAAAGGTTTATTGTCATATTTGCAAATATGGGTGGCAGCAACTGCCAAAACAGAACAAACTGCGTACCACCCCTTGTACAAAATGGGTGCAACATTTTATACTACTGAGGCGGAGTTTCTTACTGCATTTTCATTTGTTATTTCCCAGTCACCTGGTAACACTCATGTAGAGTAATTTACTTTCCCCCTCCCTTGCTCATGCTTTTACCCAGGATGCATAGGGGTGGCTATTACGCTGATTCAATGCAAGTTTCACTCAAGGTTACAGCTGTGTCTCTGGGACCTGGGAATTTTTCCCTATGTATCAATTTAGGGATACGAACAGCCCTCCTTGTTTACCAGTCAGGCCTTGCCTGGGCCTAAAACACCCTTAACCACTTGTTTCTCTCTGAAGAGAGAGAAACAGTAGGCCTTATATTTTAGTGTTGGGGTTCAAAGTCACCATGGGTTTATATTACTATTAATTTATATCTTACAAGGTGCTGTTGGGTTTTTTCTGGCACTGCAAGTCATCCTAGAGGCCAAGGCTCATGATGAACTGCAGAAAATGCTGTTCTGTGAAAAGGTATCATGGCTAAACAGGGCATACACACTTTGCCCACCAGTTGCAAGTTCAGCAAGGCGGGCGTATTGCAGAAGGGAAATCAGCAAGCTGATAAGATAGTGTGCTGATAAAACATTTGATTCAGCTGTGGACCCGTAACAGTCAGTTGCTGTGTATTTTTGCTTCTGTGGCTTATCCCTTTATATAAGCCTGCATCTTTGAGGAAGAGAACACCAGCAGCTGCAGCATAGCTGGTAAGGACTGTGTAGTGTAGGCTAGGAGGAATGGGAATCAGGTTCAAGAGGAGGGATGTGAAGGAAAGGTAAGCATGGAGTATTTGGGTGAGAGAGCACAGAAATTCCAACAGAATCTACCTGAGGGTGGAAGTGATAAGTATAAAACCAAGTCCCACTGAAGGCACTTCACAAGTCTGTCCTGAGGCGATGTGATTCGCTCGGTAAAATCATATTAGTTCTGAAGATATTTCACTTGACAGTCTGCATCAGATATGATATTTTATAATGGCATGTGTATCAACTGTCTTGTACTGACTATATTGGTTATACCGTATTATCTGTGAAATGGAATGTAAGATGTTTGTATTGTAATATGCACGGCTGCCGTGAGCTGTAGAGTAGATACAGTGTAGCATCTTATTCAGTCAGAATAAGAGTGCAGTCCTGAGCCATTCAGGTTGGTGGCGGTTTTGCCATTCATTGCAATGGGGTGGTGGGTTGTGGGTTGCTCCCCTTTTATCTCCCAGCTGCGCCTCCAGTTCTTTGGCCTTCCCTGCAGTTCCCCCTGTGGCTGAATTGGGTTCTGTGAACCAGGCAATCACGCGGGTGACGTGTCTGACTGTTTGCTTTCTCTCTCCTACTCTCACTCCATCTCATTTACCCCCTATTTATATTTTCCTTTCCTCAAGAAACCATGACTCTCAGCAGGAAAAAATAGCAAAGTGAAAGCAGCATCCCCTCAGCAGAAGCACTTAATGACGGACTGCATTCTATGTAATGAACCACCCTCCAGTGCCTGCCTGCCTTCCTACTTTACCCATTTGTGCACATTCTCATTTTTGTTTATTAAAAAAAAGCCACCAGGGACTGCAAACCACCACACATGTTCAGAAATCATGAAATTCTGAAAAAAACAGAAACAGATTTTTAGATTCTCCTTTGCTGTCGTCTGAGGCTTCAGGATGCTCTCCATCCATGCTTTCTAACTTTCTGCTGCAACTCTACATAGAAAACAACCAAAGCTATGCAGGAAAGAAAACCGGGTTTCTCCCTTGTTGATCTATCTAATGCTGAAGATTTCAGGCTTCCTAAAATGTCCACATTCCACCCTCCCCCACATTTCCATCAGCCCCATTTTCCAGATTTGGGCAATGTGCTGGGCAGGGCAATCCACCACCCTGTGCTATTGACACACATGCTGTAAAGCACATGTGCGTCAGGCAGCTGCTTTGGCCCAGTCACATGGAGGAACCACCAGGGTAAGGTGCCCCTGCTCTGGCCAAGTTCAACCAGTGCAGGGGCTTTTCTGGAGTCAGAGAGGCCAGCACACAGACATGCGCCATCCTCCCTGACTCTGAGAGTCAGGGCCACATGGCCTGGGGACAGAGGCTTGAATGCGGCCTACTGGCCACATCTCAACTCTGCCCTCCTTGCCAGGCCAACACGCCTACCAGTCCACCCACCCCCACCCAGTTCCTCCCTCCTGCCCGCCCTCCCTCCACCCAGAATTGCTCATGTGCCGACCAAGTTTGTCTGGCGCACAAGTAGTGCAGCAGTGCCTTGGCCCAGCACCCTTGGGCCAACGCTGCTGCTAGCATGGCACTAGCGCCACTAGCATGGCACTCAATGGCACTAGCGCCGACACAGAGGAGCGGTCGGTGCCCCAGCATCGGCACTGGTGACACACCTTGTGGATTGTGCCCCAAATCTTACTCCCCAAAGCAGCTAAACAACCAGAACATTGTTCTGGAACATGCAATAGTATTGTGGAGATCAGCTGAAAGACACATACATTCACTCTTGGGAAGTGTGCATGAATTTTGCAGTGCCTGAGTGAACACTCTTGCAGTGGCACAGAGAAATATACAGTAATATGCTTTGTACAAATAACCATACACAGACTGAATGCTTTGAAGAAAGACTATGCCCAGATATAGCAAACAAGCCAATAGTAGGCCAAATGTGAAGAATTGCATATTTAAGAATTAATAGTTCTACTGTACATAAACTACTTTCTTTCCACATAATTATTCTCATTGTGTGCATGCAGTGGCTTGGATATGCAGGCATCCTTCTGCTCACAGCCTCTTCTGCTAATGGGTGAGCTGTTTTCAGCTTAGCAGAAGAGTATTGCATAAGAAACGAGCTCAGATCGAGAGGAGTTACTCCATGCTCTTTTAAATGGTTGGATTTATATGCTATGTCCTGTGTCTTCCTTATTCACGACATTTCTTACATTCTAATGCAAACCCTAATACACTGTGGCTCAGCACTGCAAGAAGTCTTCCACTAGCACTTGCAGAAGTGTTCATGGATCAACATTACGTCACTTTCTCCTTCTGCTCACTCTTGTTTGGATCCAAGGCAATGCATAATTCACCACACACATGCACACATGCATAGAGAGTGTGCGACATTACTGATCCATGCACACATTTATACATCAATGAACAAACCTATCTAAACTGCTGTTGCAGCTGCAGCATCGGAGCACACTGCATCTTACGGAGCGGGCTATCCCAGATATCTTCTCCAGGTAAGGGAACACTTGTTCCCTTGCCTGGGGGTAGGCCTTAGTTGCTGCAATGGGTCTACCTGGACCTGCACCACTAATTTAGCTGTGCAAGTCTGAATGGCCCTGGGAAGATGGATTATGGCCAGGAAGGACGACAGGACATCGGCAGAGCTGCTGCCACGAAATTGGCCCCTTCCTGGCCTAGACACACACATCCTCCCCACCCCTGTCTCTGCCCTATTCCTCCCCCTCCATGGCCCGCCACCACCCACACCAATTTACTGGCACCATGTTTTTCTGGAGACTGCAGCCACTCGCTGCTTGCAGCAGCAGCCTGGCTGTATGGAAAGCTGGTTGCAGTTTGCAACTTCCATAATGCATGCCGTGCTGCCCAAACATGGGTTCTGGTGGCACAGCAGGGCCATAGGATGAACTGCTGCTGCCACCAGCCACTTGCTTGCCACGGTGTCACTCTCCACAAGACCTCGAGGCATTGGGGACAGTCCCTTCTGGATTCTCAACCCAGAAGGGTAACCTGGCACTCCACCGGAGCTTGGGCAAGACTGAAGTAGAGGCAATGCAGCTCTTGTAACCCAATTGAGTTTATTTACCAAGGACACGAGAGTTGCAATTTTTCTCTCTCAAATTGTTCAGCAATGTGATTCAGCAGTGATACAGCTCAGTGATTTTAGCTTAGTGATTTAGCTCTTATCTGTGATTCAGCTCAGTTTCCGCACCAACCCCCAACACTGAATGGCTGGGAGCTTGCCCTTATATGCACTTTGGGGCTGCTTAGCTCCTCCCCTTTTCAGTCATCCACTTGGGATGGAATGTCAAACTGCCCTTCCCAAGCCTTTTTAACTAACCCAGTTTCGGAGGGAAACTTTCCGTTTCACGTCTAACCGCCTTCACACCAACAGAAATTGAAAAAGTTTTAAACTTCTCTCATGATACCATCTTTGAAGAATGTGCAACAAAATAGTAAATAAATTCATAGTTGGGGCCATGTGGCCTCTCAGTTGGGCTTAGGATTCGGCCTTATGGCTGATTCTCAAGCCCTTCCCCCTTCCCCGTCTGATGGCCCGCCCACGACCCGCTCTTGTCCCGCCCAGAACCTCCCTCCCCTGCCCACTCCCTCCCCGGATCCATGACGGTGCCTCCCTTGCTCCGGCCAGCTTCGGCCGACACAAGGGAAGCGCTGCGCGTGCGTAACGGGACTGGTGCTGCCTGCAGTGCCGGTCTCCTTGCCTTAGCACCGACGCAGGGGTGCTGATCAGTGCCCCCGTGTCAGTGCTAAGTGTGCAGCTTCAACGCAACAATATTACGTTGACGCTGCGCCCCTTGCAGGATTGTGCTGCCCGTGAAGTAGTTTTCAACTTTCTCAGGTCCAGGATCTATAGCTGCAATAAGCAACACAAGGTTATCTTTGCACCCCTATCAATTATCCTGCTCCATAGGGCAGGGAATGGATGGAGAACCACTGTTGGGCCCTAGGCAGCCTGATAAGTGGCATTAGTGGCAGAGACCTGGTCTCCCCGGCAACCAGGATGCTGTCCCACTCCACTGACAGGCTTGGTTGAGCCAGTGGTGGAACACCCTCCCCCCCCCAAGAGGTTGAAAGTGTGTCGTGTGCATGTGTGATTTGCCATGCACTCGTTATAGGGCTGATGAGGCAAAGATCTCTTTCAGTGGCAAGGAGTGGCAGCACACTCTAGCTGAAGGAAAACAAAATCTGAGGAGGATGGAGGGTATTAACCAGATCAATGCTTTCATGTCATCTTTAGGAAGTTACCTGCAGACAGACAGCCAAAGAGAAATTGGTCTTTAAAATGCCTTCTGTGGATGGAGTGTAGGCTGTTCTCATCTGAAGCAATGGCAGGCCTGACTGTGACGTTTGCTCAGTCCACCTTCTCAGGCCCTCACTGTGGGCAAGGTAGGAGCCACTCCTTGCTACAGCCTGCTTGAGAGTAATGTTGTCTGTCCTTTTGTCCTCAGCTGCCACTGGACCGTGGGTTCCCAAATAGTCACACCTGCGACTCCATTATCCTAAACGCCTGGCACTAATTAGTTCTTGTGGTGGAGCAGTACTACTAGCCCCTTCTGAAAGGGATGAGGTGATCACCACCTGATCCTGCACAAAATTAGAAAGAGGGCAATGCAGCACACTGCAACCTGCCGCCAGATAAGGAATGAGCCGGGATATCAGATCCCAGGGGATTGAACCTGAGATCCACAGTGTGTAATTCCATTCTCCATGACTTACACCTGGTCGTATACTGTAGAAATACATTCTAATTTCTGCTGAGAGGGCAGGGAGAGACTCTCAATTCAGTGTTACAATCACCTTATCCCCTTGTAAATGCGCAGGCAAGGATGAGCTTCTCATGTATGAAGTGTCGCTTGAAGATCAAAGTTCACGCTGTGGTGGTGGCTTAAAAGAAGTTTAAAGAGTAGAAAACATTAGTTGGCACTTATCTAAGAGAAGTTCCTTGTTCTCTGATAATATGTTGCACTGATTGACGCAGGCCACAACAGAGACACGAGGAACTCAAAAAGTGTAAATTCCTGGAGGGTTCTGCTTAGTGTATAATAGCATTGTAGTTGTTATTATCATCTTAGTGTTCACTGTAGCATTTTTAATTGCAGGTATTATACTAAGTGAATGGCTAACAGACCAATCCTATCCTTCACCAGCACATAGCTTGTAATGTCATAGTGCACGCAGCATGCTATGATGGGGGGGGGGGGACAGGACGACAACACCAGATGGCACACGAGAGGTAAATAAAAATCTTTTTTAATTACCTTTCTGTAGGTCATTTGGCCTCAAATGGGTCTCAGGTCCACACCAGTAATTTAGCTGGTGGAACCTCAAGTCAGAGGAACCTCAGAGGGCAGGTCAAGCCAGGAAAAGGGGGATAGGATCTTGGTGTGTGCTGCTGCCACTGAGTTCCTTCCCACCACCAGTTTGGTTTGGTTCCCACTCTGATCCCCCCTAGAACCACCCCTTCCCCCACCATCCCTGCTCCAGTGGGCATCTGGGAGCTGCTGGTGCATGTGTGAGGCCCTCAGTTGTTTGCACCAGTGGCTCCAAAGCACATGAGTGCAGTGTGACTTGCTGGAAAACCAAAAATCAGCAGTGTAAGTCCAGCATTGAATTGGGCTGCCCAGCTATTTTTGGCTTCCATTTTTTTATTGCCGAAAATCCAACTGCCACTGTAATGCCAGTATGGGACTGATAGATATGGGACCATCATGGCATCATGATACATTTGCAGCATTATGCTGTTGTGTACACAGAGGCAATCATGTGCTGGCATACAGAGAACGAAGTCCTTCTACCATCCTAATATATTTTTCCTGATATCTGCTATGGTATAATGAGCAGAGTCACTCTACTTTTCATGCTGTGCAGCTACCAATATTTTAAAATTTCCCCACAACTGGGAACAATCCCACTCTTCTCTTGTCATGTGGTCAAGAAACCATCGCTTTGTTTTGAATTGAAAAGCATTTTAAAGGACCCCATACAGACCCACTCTCCACACAAGAAATAATTGCAGCCCAAAAGGGACCCCTGTTTGGCTCAGATGTTACTCAGTAGCATACTTAGCATAATGATTAATCTAGTCCTGTTTAGTACAAAATAAATTTCCTTGTGAATTCTCAAGAAATCAATTGATTTTGTTGTATGCTGAAATGTATTCAAATATAGTTCCCTAAAGAAGAATTATGCTATCTAAGAATGGAAAATGTTCTTTTTGCCCAACACCATCTTATCTTATTAAAGGAATAGAAGCATTGGAAAAGAAGAGTCTTACACTCCTGAGATTTCAGCACCTTGGCTAAATGTAAAGCATCAGATTTCTGTACAGATCTGAGGCACCCAAATAACCTTAACTCTGTCCTGTAGCGACAGCCTAAAGAAACTGAGGGTGCAATCCACCCAGCGCCAGAATGGCAAGGCCGGTCGGACAGCGCCATATCCGACACTGGGTTGGGGGAGGCTGGAGCCTCCCCACGACAAGGGAGCGTGTGCTCCCTTACCGTAGGTGAGGCTCCTGCTTCCCCTATGTGCTCCTTGGATCTGCGCCTGCTAAAGAGCGGAATGCTGACGCAGGGGTGCTGCTCAGCGCATGTGCACCAGCACTCCGCCCCTTGCCTCGACGCGAGGACGTCGCGTCGACGCAAGGGCCACGCTAGGATTGCGCTGTGAAGGAATATATTGTTCATTTAATCCTTTTTTGGCATATAAACATCGTTCCAACTAATAACTATTTCTGAAATTTCAAAGTGTTGGAAAGAGCAGAGCTAAGCTGCTTGGTGCCATTTCTAGAGCTCAAAGGTTCAATTTCTTTCCGCTCTACTGTCAAATAATTTACTGTGTGAAGGGGAAACAACAACATAACATGAGTCGATGCAAAAATGTAAAATAAATGTCAAGAATATGCAGTCAGTGCTAGCATTTCAGTCCACAATTATTAAGTTGCAAATCACGTATCGACATTGTGTACACATGCATGTTTGGTTTTCATGGGTTGTATGATTGCTGTTTGTACTCATTTTAAGACTTTTAAAAATGTATTTATGGGTGTAATATTTGTGTTGATGCTGGCCATCTTGAGAGGTGCTATGTGGAAAGGTGGCATAGAACTCCCTTAATAAATAAAAAAACTAAAAATAGTGTACACCATAAAGTATGT
This sequence comes from Lerista edwardsae, assembly GCA_029204185.1. NCBI lineage: Eukaryota > Metazoa > Chordata > Lepidosauria > Squamata > Scincidae > Lerista > Lerista edwardsae. Next base: position 39,227,231 of record JAJKFI010000005.1, read on the forward strand.
TGGGACTTCTCTCGGAGTCAGAGAGGCCAGCACATAGACGTGCACGATCCACCCTGACTCAGAAAGTGGTCCAAATGCGCTTTATGGTGTCCCTTGTGCCTGTCAAACTTTGTTGGCCTAACTCCAGGTTAGGATTGTGCCCTGTGCCTCTGTAATAGTGCTTTGACAGCTTCCCTGGACTAATTTGTTTTCCCTAATGGCTTGATAATGTGTGTTGGGTTTTGCTTTGTTTTGATGTTTTAGTGTTTAATGTGAAAATTAATGTGTTACGGCTTTGTTTTGACAGTTTTTTTAACTAATTGTTGTGATACATTGTACATTTATTATGGAGCTTTGTAAGCTACCTTGGACATGAGCTTTAGCATTGGAAAGGTGGGTTATAAATTTTTCAAATAAATTAACATACAGAGTCCAGCCTGCTTTGGCTCTGGTTCAAGTCATTCTGCTTACTTGATTCTCAGTGATGACGGTCCTACCTGTTCCCTGTTCTACTTTCTTCAGCACCTGGATGGAATCTCAAGCTTGGAGGGCATACGATTATGTACAAGCTGTGATCTTCCAAAGATTCTTTGGGCTCACCCCTGAGGGCTCACACATCTGACAGCCCCTGCTCTGGTCAGTATGACTTTTTCACAACTGCACACAAGCGATCGCAATAGCTGTGGCAGCTCCGGCCAAAATAACATTGCTGTCACATCTCTGATTTCCTTCAGAGGAAAATGAAATGGAAAAGATCACAACAAAACACTGAGGTTCTTCGTGCTTGAAAATGCTCAGAGCACAATCCTAATGTGTGCTGGAACAGGCTGGCCGGCTGGCCTGTGCTGTATTCCGTGCAGATTGGGAGGCTGCTAGAGCCTCCACGGAGCAAGGGCACATTTGCCCCTTTACCCTGGGGTAAGCCCCAGCCAGGCCGATGGGGCTTCTCGGATCTGCTCCTCCTGTTAGCAGGCGCAAATCCAGTGAGCCACAGTGGTCTGAATTGGGGCCACGTAACCCAGGGATGGGGGTTTGGATGCGGCCTAATGGCATTCGAACTCCTCCCCAGGTCACCCCTCCTGCGAGAACGGCCTCCCCCACACCGTTCTGCCCCCCCTCCCCCCGTCCAGAAATGGTCCCGTGCCTGAGAACTCGGTCGGCGTGGGACCAATTTACCCGGCAGTCATGGTGGCGTTGGTGTTGGGCCAGTGCAACTGCCTGCGTCAGCCCAGCGATTCTTGCGCTGCCGTGCACGCGCTTTATGGCACGCGCATGGCCGATACAAGTGGCTTGCACCTAGTGCCATTCTTTTGCAGACAGCCTGGCCTGTGGGTTTCAGGAATGGGGTGGGGTAAAATTCTCCCTCCATGTCTCAGGCACTCTAGCTCTCACCTAATCCATTTAGAAGGGATTGCACACAGCAATGGAATGCAGCCTCACCTCAGCCCTGGTGGCTATTTATACAAGGATTCCTCAAGTGCCACAGGGATTGGGCTCCCTCTCAGGTGGGGCACACTCTGCCAATTAAAGGCTTAGCTTCCTTCTCGAATGAAACCAACTTCAGGTGGGCTGCCTGCCATGTCATTTGAGCAATTCATTTTGCAAAGGGACAATCAAGGGAGCTAACGCAGCTTCTCACCATGGGATAGGTACCTGCCACGAGTAAGCCCTGGCTCCTCTGTGCCGGGAGTCCACTGGGACTGCCTTGAATATTTTACAGCTCCCTTGAATTATTAACCATATGTTACTGACTTAATTGAAGGGGGAGTGGCTGCGAGTCCCTGGGGTCCTGCTGCTGGTGGGTCTTGAAGACAGCTAATGTGTCTGAGATCCATTAATAAAGGATGGCAGTGCTGTGTGATGAGGTGTTGGTGATGGCCCCACCTACTGTGCTGGAAGGGGAGGGGGACAGGAGACAAAAAAGGGCAGGAGGCACCAGCTGCCAACAGAGGAGTATTGAGCTATATTAAGCCATCTGCTTCTTCCTCTTCTGTGATGCATTCATATATTTGGTCCAGGGATGGGGGAAGGAGTGAGAGACACGCTGAATATTTTAGCTGATGGATTTGCTGTGGTGGTGGTGGTGAGGGGGAGAGAAGCCAAAGCGCACTACAGGAGGCCATTGTCCTTTGTTTCAACTTTGGTATCTTGCTTCACCTCTCAGACGTGAGTTCATGCTTGGTTTGGGGAAACGAAGGAGGCACTGCTTGAGTTTTCCATTTTTACACAGAACCATAGAATCTGTTCCTCAGGGAAACTTTCCCCTCATGGGTTTATCATGGAGAGGGAATGAGCCCATTCCAAAGATTCACTTTTGGGATCCCCATTTCCTTATGAAGAACTAGCAATTAACAAAGCTTGGACTGAGTCTTATTAATCTACTGAAGATCCAACAGAGAGAGAGTCCTATTTCACAAGGATCGTATGAGGGCCCCCCCCTTCTCACTCACTCACTCACTCACTCACTCACTCACTCACTCACTCACTC
>JAJKFI010000005.1:39229707-39246576 GCA_029204185.1 Lerista edwardsae
CTCACTCACTCACTCACTCACTCACTCACTCACTCACTCACTCACTCACATGCAATCATCTCATGAGACCCTGCTCCAAGTGCTAGGGCTTCTAGAAACAAAGCAGGTAGCCACAAGGATCAGGGACTTCTCAGTGGTGCCTCCCGATAGCCACTCCTCTTTCTTTTGGGAGACTCATCAGGCTCCTGGGTTTTAGTCACCCAGTCGAAAACATAGTAACATAATCTCAATCTGAAATTCAGGAATGCAAAAGAGTTATTTTTTCCCATTGATAGCAGAAACCGCCACCAAGCTGAGTGCAATAGCTCTGCTGCTTATGCCTAAGCTACAGTATGATATCTAGTTTGCATCACTGTGTTTTAGAAAGATTCAGAGCGCAGCCCTGTACTGTGCTGGATTGGCAAGTGTAAAAAGCAAGAGAAGGTTAGGCCATGGTCTGACTCCATTTTGTCAGAATACCTCCATTTTGTTTTTAAAAAAGAGCTAAAGTTGTTAAGGTACCTGCTGGTGATAATCAGCTCATTTCCTGAGGTAATTTCATCAGGAAGTATAATTTCCTATTTGCTTTGTTTTCTGCAGAAAGGTGTGTACCTAATCAGAAAGGAAATACCTAATCAGGAAGGTTCCATCCAGCTAGTGCTGCAATTAAGAAGATTCATCACAGCTGAGACCTATCACTTAGAATTAGTGTTTTGTTTACATAACCTTTTCTGAACAGGATGTAACCTCCGAACATCCCATCAGGAAGAGGTCTGACCTTTATCCTGACTGGATCATTAATTATACTAGAGGGGATATGAAGATACCCAGTTTTGGGGGACATACATACACACCATCAAGACCATGAAACCTTCAAGACACTATCAGACCATCTTCAAAGAAGATCACCAGACCATGAGAACCCTTCAGATCTCCAGATCATCTTCTCCAAGCCTGTCCATGATGCCCAGCATGGACCTGCTGCCTGCTTGGCCCAAGAAGGAGGTGAACCAGCAAGGCTAGCAACCTTGCAGGTACTAGGGCCTAGTCTAGTGTTAGGCAGCTAGTTGTTTTCTTATTTTAAGGTGTATCTTAGTTAAAGTCTCTGTTAAGCCTTTCCTAGTTTTGGTAACTGCTTTTTTCCCTTAATTACAGTTAATCTATAAAGATTTGTTTGTGAGTATTTGGAACCAGACTAAATTCAGTTTTGCTGCTTTGGCACACTTACCAATTTAAAGTTTATAACTTGGGATAGATCCCTGTAGTTGGGGCTAGTTTAGCCTGTGGACTTTTTAAGATTTAAGGGTCTGTTCATTCCTCTGTTTGAGGCTTTAACTCTTAGCTGTGATCCCAGGCTGGTAGCAGAGAATGTGTGCCTTGGTGCCTTGGCTTGTAAGCGCTTAAGGACACACTCTGCTGAAAGTTCACAGCTCATATGGACCCTGGTTATAGGGCATATGAGCCTGTGAATTACAGCAAGGCCGATAGGCCTATGCCAAATCCAAGTGCAGTATAGGACAGACTGGAGCCTCCCAACGGCAAGGACATATTTGTGCCCTTACCATTGGGGAGGCTCCAGCAGGCGCAGCTCTGAGGAGACTGCGTGGGCCAAATTGGGGCTACACGGCCTCCCAATCGGGCTTAGGATTTGGCCTTATAAGTCCTACTCAGATTTTGGGACTGTTGAAAGTTGCTGTAGGGGCGGGAACGGGGGCTGGGGTGGGTGTCCTGGCAGCGCCGAAGTGATCGCAATGTTGCAGGCACTCAAGGGCTTGTCCCCTTACCTGGGTGATCGAGGGCCTTCTGCAGAGTAGGGGAGGCTGCAACCCCCACTGCAGGTCTCCTCAAAGCCAGGAAAAGCTTTGATTTGTGCTTGGGAATGCACTTCCATTTTCATGTGAACACACACACACACACACACACACACACACACACAGTGTCAAAACAGCAGATTGGGGAAACAGCACAGTGAACACAGCAAGCATACAAATAAATTGGGTTTAAAAGAAACAAAAAATTTCGACCCTTTCAAAAAGCATTTCTTTCACCCTGAAAAATGAAACAGGTTAACAGTTCATGCAGCCCTATTTATAACATGCCAGAATCTGGAGCTGTTCCAGACCAGATTTGACCAACTGCTGAGTTTCTCCCAGCCACAGTCTGGATTTGGCCAGACTACAATGAAAGATTCTGGTAAGCCTCACTCTACATGTTCAATTTGTATTGGACCTATTTCAATGAAACCAGTATCCCCTTGTACTGAGAACCTCTCTGACTCTTCCTGAATCTCTGAATAACACTATACAATAACTACCCTACATCTCTTCTTCATTTTAGCCTTTGCCTCTTGCCTAATTCTCACTGAGGCCAACTGAATCTTGCCGGCTGCAATGTTGCCATTTATATAATGTATATGAAAATAATGTTCACATACACTCCAACGTCGTGTTTCCCAAACTATGGGTCAGGATCCACAAGTGGGTCGCGATCTGATTGTCGGTGGGTTATGAAACTGACAAGCTGGTAGTTGAGAAGGAAAATGCATTGAGCCCTATGGAATGGGAAACGGAGCCCGTGCACATGCATGTTTACTAATGAGTTGGTAGTTGTGCCTCAGTCCATTTTGAAGGGCAAGCTGAGAGGAATGCATTGCCACCAGAATGGTCTCAATCTGATAAACGCAGACTCCAAAGAACACTTGAGAAGGAAGTCCGTCCTCTCCAAGCTGAGAAGGAAAAGTAATGTATATTGAGCCCTATGGAATGGGAAACATTGAGCTGCATGTGCGTATTTACTCACCAGTAAGCACACTTGTCTTGACACTTATCGAGGGCCAGGCAAAGGGGAACGCAAGGCCACCAGAATGCCCCTGATCCAATGTACTGTAGCTCCACAAACACTCCAGAAGATGGTTCCCCTCCCCCAAGTAAACTAAAAAGGCTAAAGGCTGAAGTGGCTGGTAAAATGAAACTTTAAAAAATGTAATCCTAACTTGGGCAGGCTGTGCTGGCCTGTGCTGCATCCTAACCAGGGGTGGCAGGTTAGTGGGGGCAAGGGGATGAACATTTACTTGCCCTGTGGTAAGCTACAGGCAGCCCAACAGGGCTGCTCAGATCTACAGCTGCAAAATTGCAGGCACAAGTGTGAGCCTCCCGCAGCCTGAATTGGGGCCGTGCAGGCCATGGCTGGGGCCTTGGATGTGGCGTAATGGCTGCCTCTAGACTCCTTACCCCCTCCAGGCCACCCTGCCTGCTGGAACGCCCACCCCTTCCCCACTCGCCCCTCCCACCTTCCCACCGCCCAGGACAGCCCCTGTGCTGGCTGAATGTGGCCACCACAGGAGCAGCTTACCTACAGGCTCTGCAGGCCCGCCTGGGTCAACGCAAGTGCTTTTGTCGGCCTGGCACCTCTCTGGCTGGCGCAGACGTGCTTGATGTTTGTGACAGTCTTGGGCCGAAAAGGCACATGCATTGGCCCAACAGGCACCTTGGATTGCTCCCAAAGTCTCATAAAGCTAGGAGTTGTTTTAAAAAGTGGGTCCCAGTGCTAAAAAGTTTGGGAACCACTGCTCTGGCCCTTCCAGCCTTTCCATGAACTCTGCCTTCCACTTTGCAACATTATACTATCCTATGCACAGGCATATGCTAGAAAGTTTAAATTTACATTTAATTTACAGCGCAATCCTATACCCCCCTTAGTGCCGGCGCTGCGCACTTGCGCCAGCCGAACTTTGTCGTGAACATGCTGTAAAGTGCGTCCGCGTTGGTGCTATGGTTGTTCGGCTGGCGCAAGCAGCAGCGCCAACGTTCGGGCACCACCACGACCGTCGGCAGCTCCGGCCGTGCGCCAGTTGAGCATCGACATTGCTCTGTTGGCGCAGGGCCTCCGCAAGGGCATTCCAGAGGCATTCTGGGGGCATAACTGGGTGGCGCAGTGGGCGGAGACGGCGGTTATGACATGGTTGTGACGCAGGACATCTGTATTGCCATATCCTAAGGCCAGCTTCCGGCTATGGCGGCCCCAATTTGGGCCACTCCTGTGCACGTTCCTCTGTACCTGCTATTTTGCTAGCACAGATCTGAGCAGGCCCATAGGGGTGACTGGGGGACTGAAGCTTACTCGAGTGCAAGGGGAAAACCTCCCCTTGTCCTGCACATTGCTGCCGCTGCCTCCAAATGGGCCTGTGGATATGGCCCTGCTATGTCGGCGTAAGGTAGGATTACGCTCTTAGATAAGGGCGCAATCCTAAACTGAGTTAGACTGGCAAAATAAAAACTAAGCCAGCAACGTTTGGCCAGCACACTGTAAAGTATGTTTGGACCACTCTCTGAGTTAGAGAGGCCAGCACACAGACGTGAGCCATCCTCCCTGACTCTGAGAGTGGTCCAAACCCGCTTTACGGTGGCCCTTGTGCCAGCCAAACTTTGCAGGCTTAGTTTATGCTGGCCTAACTCCAGTTTAGGATTGCGCTCTAAATGTGAATCTATTTCAACTTTACACAGAATTGTCGCAGACTGAACCTCTTTCATTTCATAGCCATATAGCCACATGATTTACAATCTTTTCCCTCTCTACAGATTCCCTGATCTGGACATCTGAAATCCAGACCATTCTAAAATCCAGACATCTTTGTCGAAGACTTTTTTTTAACTGTCTGTAGAAAGAAGGTCTTGTGCTCATTCCCACATACAGGCTGTGTTCTATTCTCTCCTCTGTGGTCTGTGCCTATACAGACATTGTTGAAAAATGTCAAAGAGGCCAGCAGATACCCAAAGGGCTATAGTCCAGTAAACATGTCATCAGACGTCAGAAAATGTCTAACAACAGGTCTGTCAACTGTTTTTGTCAGTACTAGGTGTGCTGATTGACAGAAAAAAATTCAGCCACATGCAGATCACCAGAAGTGGGTTTTCTCCAAGATGGCAACTGCAGGCCATGCCAACCCGCCAGAATCAAGCACCTGTGTTATTTTTAAGCTTAGAAAAATTCCAACAACGGGTCTGTCAACTGTTCTTGTCAGTACTAGGTGTGCTTAGTGACAGGAGAAAAACCCACCCAAATCCCACCACCAGAAGTGGGTGTTCTGCAAGATGGCAGCCGCAGGCCATGCCAACCGGCCAGAATCAAGCACCTGTGTTATTTTTAAGCTTAGGACCTTTTTCTTGTTTCAAACTCAAGGTTCTTTTATGGTCAAGTAATTCATTTCAACCAATTACTTGGTCCATGGGTTGAAGATTGGATTCCAATGTAATGAGCATTGCAGGTACAACACCAGTCATAACAAATATCAAGTTGTATGTTTTTATTATCGTAATTACATACATTTGAACTCAACTGTTTCCTTTTGTTTTTAAACTACATTTTCAACAAAGAACCCCTTCAACTAGTTTAAGAGAACTGCAGCAATCTGCGGATAACACAGTAATATTAATTTTCTATACTATTCATCGTTATCACTGACCTCTAGGTCACCTGACACCTGGTTGTCACAACTCTTTACTTGACACTCTCCACATGCAGAACTGCATGGAAGTCCGTAGGTCCTGCAACCGCAGCGGGTACCACTGCAACCAGTTTTGCAATTGCAGTGTATTATTCGTAGTAGAGCGTCTGGTGCAGCATGAAGATCACACATGACTGGAACAAGTTCACCACTATCGGGTTTCCACCCCCAGTTCTCAGGATTCATTTCCCCAGCCATATCCATCCAAGTCATGGTCTGATAGTACACCCTCAGACAATGGAATTTTGTGGAAGACTCAGTTGGAGGCAGGCGTTCTGGACTCACAAAAGATTTGGCTGTGATGACTTTCTTGGAAAGTGTCTGGTAACGCAAGGCTGCCAAAGAACTTTCGCCGCTGCCACCAAAAATAACAGCCATCGCTTGAGTGCCAAGACTTTGTATGTCAGTGGGGTTGTTGCCTGGTGAAGTGAATGCAGTTGCACAGGACTGAAGGACAGAATTCCCTTTTAAAAGTTTCTGGAAAACTGCTTTTTTTCCAACAGCATAAGTACGAGAGGTGGAATCACATCCTGTGAATGCATGCAGGAATAGCAACTGTGCACATACCTTACTGTCCAGAGTAGACTTCAAGTCATTGATGTTGTACACTCTTGGAATGCCTTGCGACTGAGTGTCTGACCTAAAACACAGTGGATTGCCATTCACCTCTGCATAATGTAGCAGAAGAATTAGCAGGTCAGTGTCCTCCCCAATCAGCATGGTGGAATGTTCCTTGGTGCTATTTACTGCGGCCTTTGCAATGTCCACATCAGCGTCACCTTGTGCTTGAGAAGCCACACAGCCTCTCGTCTCCAGTTCTTCCATGATCAAGTTGATGAGTTGGTGTTTGTTGCCTCCCACTGAAAGGAATTCTTCCTGCTTCCCTTCAAATTTTGTATCAGCTGTGAAGTGAACAGTTGGATACGTAAAGTTTTGTCGCCTTCTCTTATGTGTTGCATCCTTTATTGAAGGACCTGCATCATAATCATCGAACACTACAGTTGCCAACCCATAGTGTTGGACTGTAACGTCTGCATATACCTTTGCTATGTTGCCGTATGTGTCTCCCTTTTCCCACTTCAACTTCCTGATCAAGTACCCTCTGTCAATGACAAACCTTTGCATGCTCGGAACAGCATCTGTTGTTGTTTCCATTGATGCTCTATTGTGACAATGCTCATCAATGGCATGGGCTAATTGGGCTGATGTTGAAACTGACACAGAAGGTCTCACCATTTAAACATTAAATAGCTGAAACTGACACAGTAAGGTCCCACCATATAAACATTAAATAGCTGCCATCTTGGAGAAAACCCACTTCTGGTGATCTGAATGTGGCTGAATTTTTTTCTGTCAATCTGTACACCGAGTACTGACAAAAACAGTTGTCAGACCTTTTGTTAGACATTTTTGGAGGTTATGGGTTTCCCCCCGCTACATTTACTGGATTAGTAACAGTTGAAAGAGCAAGAAGAAGCATTTCTCATTAGATTTATGCAATTATTCCAAAATCCATACAAATCTGAAATCCAGACACCTTCCCATCCCAAGCAGTCTGGATAAGGGATTATCAAACTGTATTGATGCAGAGATGTACCTGCAAACTAAAATTTAATGCATGTGATGAAGAGGTCCCTAAACCAGGAATACTTATGCCAAAATAAATCAGCTAGTCTTTCAGCTGCCACAGGACTCACTGTTGCTGCTGCTGCTGCAGCAGCAGCAGCAGCAGCAGCAGCCTAACACAGTGCCCTTCTGGAAGGAATATAAACGCAATTGTTTGATTCCATAAAATTCCTTTTCCCATCCTCACTGCCCACCTTTGCTGACAATAGAATGGTAGGACCAAAACTCTAGCTGCCATCCAGAATGTAACTCTTGGGGAGAGCACAGCAGAGCTGATGAGGAGAACCAACATTCTGGGATTCAGAATAACTGCCATTTGCCTCAGAAAGGAAGGGCACCATCCTAACCTTGAGTTAGGCCAACAAAGTTTGGCTGGCACAAGTGCCCCCGCAAAGCAAGTTTGGACCACTCTCGGAATCAGGAGGATGACACACAGAGTAGTCCAAACATACTTTATGGTGTCCCTTGAGCCTAACTTTGCTGGCTAACTGTGCCAGCCTAACTCCAGGTTAGGATTGCACTCGTGTGGGGTGTGGCAATAATATATTTCACTATCTCTCACCCCCACCCCCCACCCCTCCACACACTATGACTGTTTACCAAGCCCTTCACAAGGGTCAGCGTGTTTTTTCAAAACATGGTGCAAAAGAATAACAACTGAAGAAAGTAGAAGAGCTGAGTTCTGTGTCTTGGACATGATGCTTTGCTAGGCAAGCCAAGACAGCATTTGTCATTTTGTACCTGCATCACACTGTTCTTTCATATTTCCTATGTGATCTTCTGTCCTTAGTAATGCTGCTATTCCCCAAATGAGGTCAATGCACTGTTCTGCCAGGCGCTGCAGACAAAAGGTGAGAGACAATCTTTGCCTCAAAGAGCTTTGAGCCCGTGTAGAGACAGAAGGGAAAAAGAGCTAGGGATTGAACCCAGGCATCCTGCCTGTCAGCTCAATAACCAGTGGGTGAGGAAAGACTGAAAAGGGGGCGCTGTCCAGCAATGAGATTAGCCTGCCAAGGAGAAAGGCACACACAAGAGCTAATGTGATTGGCCAAAAGCTTCTCTTTCTCCTCCTTCTCCCCCCCCCCAACACACACATAGGAGGAAGCTGCAAATGCTATACATAACAGCATTTTAAGGCATGTTACTGTTTTGTCTTTAGGTGCAATATTGTCAGTCCAGAGTGTGACTTCCCGCTGGCTAGAAGAGATAAAGGGAGACATTCAAGCCGCCAAATCCTGTCATGATAACCCGGAGAGCTAAGCAAAAATATATCGTAAGCCACTATTGAAATTGTTCAGATGGAATGATACTAAAAATAGACTGCCTTCCTTGGCTATGGAGAGCCCCACAAATATGCCAGCCAAAGTCAAGCACTGTTGAGTCCCATTGATTTTAATGAAAGCAAGAGAGTTAAGCACATGCTTAACTGTGTCCTGTTGGAATTGGGTGATTTAACTCTGGCTGGAATGTACCAGTTTTACTGCATTCAGCTTCACCCTTTTACCTGAACAACTAGAACCTTTTAGAGAAGGACATCCCAGCTCTGGAGCATGCCAAGGAATTCAGCATGTGCTTTACTTTTCAAGGATCAAAGCAACTTCTGGCATTAGTTGAGATGGAGGGTTTGTTGCCTGGAGTACAGCTTGACCAGTATGGATGGTAGAGTCGAAAACAGTGCTTGTGTTGCAGCACCTTCCTTGGGGACCCTTCTTTCCCATTTCTTAGGATGCAGTTTCATAATCTCACCATTCTCTTGATCTGTGGTCTTTGATCTTTTTTGTGGCATGACCTCAATATATAAATAACGTTTTAGACTGGGGACCCATTGTCAATCCCACCCTCTCCCAAGACCCTATCCATCCAATCCCTGCTCCCAGCACTGTTACTAAATATTCTTATTAGAACAAAAAAAGTTACCATTAAGCCTGGCACAAATGAAAGCTATTTTCGCACAATTACAAAAAACCTGAGCAGGGCTGGGACACAGTCTCTGTTGACACAGACACACGTTGGATGCCTCCCCTTTTACCTGGTGGTGCTCTAGTCCAGTGGTCTTCAACCTTCTTCATTTAGCCGCAATCCCACTACTGAGGCTTCACGACCCCATTGGGGTCCCGACCCTGAGGTTGAAGAACACTGCTCTTGATCACTCTCAACTCTTCTAGATGGAGTCTCTAGAACAGAATGAAGGGATATATGGGAAGTATGGCGTGAGTGGGAACAGACACAACGATGGGTGATGGGGCTCTGTGTGTAGTAGTACTGAGTTAGCTGGGTGTGTGCAAAGAAAGACTATTCTAGAAATAGAATAAGCGTCCAATCCTCACTAAGCTTTGCAATGTTGTTATTGGAAACAGCAGGACTCTGGCAGCATAAGCAGTGGTGGCCCCATTATGCTGTTGCAGAGACAACTGAGGCTGGAAGGGGAATGTGATATCTGGAGTGCTGATATCATCCCCTTCCGGATCTCAATTTATCCCCCTCCACACTCTGTTCTCTGCCAGTTCCTCCCACTCCCTGCCCTGTTCCAGGGCCTCCCACTTCCAGGGTGACCAGAGATCCTATTTTTCCAGCACATGTTCTACATTTTAGCCTTCTGTCCTGGGTAAATGTCACAATGTCCTACATGTCAAGACAGACAGGGAATGCCAGCATCAAGAGGAGCTGCCCACATCACTTGTTTGTGTGTTTGTCCTTTGCTCCTTCCTTCATTGGGTTGCATTAAAGGAGGACAAGACACCCCAAAATCAATATATATGAGTGCTTTTAACTTCTATTTTGCAGTGTCCTGCATTTTGGGGTGCTGTGTCCTCCTTTGTGGTTATGGCATCTGGTCACTCTGCCCGCTTCCCTCCTGCCCCCATGCAAGTTACTGGTGGTGGGGCACCTTTCCAGGCTGTTGGTGCATGCCCATGGCCACTTGCTGCTTGTAGCAGCAGCCCAGTGGCGCTGAAGGTTGTGTAGTGTTTTGCAACAGTCATGAAATACCTTGCACTGATGGAACACAAAGGGCATTTGGACTGTGATGGTAAACCAGTCTCCAGTCAGTCAGTCTCTTTCACTGCTGGCTGTTCTGAACACCAGGAAAAAATACTGAGTGGGACACAGAAAGGGCAAAGTCTGTAGGGGGTGACCTCTGTCCCACAGGTCTGATTTCTGAAACAGAAACATTTTGCATTAATGTTTTCATTCTAACATTATGTCTCTGAAAAAGGGCCTGTGGTTTTTGAAGGTGTTTACTTTCAAGAATGTATGCTCAGGATCACAGACTAATTTCCAGTTTATGATTCAGCAACAGGTCCAGCAATAGGGAAGTGCATCTGTCCTCTGGCACCACCTATATTGAACACCCTCCTTATCTCTAGAATGGCAAGCAGGCAAAAGGCCTGCTATCTATATGTGATTTGAGCCAAATAAGTAAAATGGTATCACTACAGCTACTAATTATGGTTTTTATGCAGCATTATTTGTCCTAGATGCTCCAAATGCTGCGTATGTCTTATTTCAATCATTCTCACAACCCTTTGAAGTAAGCCCATATTATTATCCCATATTACAACTGGGCTGTTAAGGCTGAGTGGTTTGCCTAAGGCCATCCCTGGTTTGAACTGGGATTTTCCAGCTCACCCTTGTATTTTCTTAGCCACTGCACTTTCCGCCACTGCGGACAGTGCCAAATGAGGAAAAAAAGAAGGGATTAAATGTGTGTTTCCCACCTGCAGCATCTTGCCCTGAAATATGTGGGTGTAGTGTGCTGAACTCCCAAACACAGAGCAAATCTAAAGTGTGGAGACCAGCTAAATCCCTTCTCTGACACAGTTCCTTAGACTGGAGAATATCAGAACACATTGAAAGCTTTTCATCAAACAGGCTTTCTGACACAAAAGTGTTTGTATGATAGACAGCTCAGTCCCTAATACTCAAGTGTTGAAAGTTCTTGTGTGATTCAAAAATGATTAAGAGCAAAGCACATGTTGCACTCATATCTATCCAAACAAAAGCCCAAGGCTGTGTTTTTTTCTTTCTGGAGAGGGGGGAGGAGAAGATGCTTAACCCTTCCTTGCCCAATAGTTCTCTATCCCAAATCCCACCCATCACAGCCACTTTCTTTCAAATGTCCAAATGTGTGTTGGAAGAGGCAACTGGATTTGGAACCCATGCAAAAGAAAAAGAATACCTAAGGAAGGGCTATTTGGAGCAGAGAAGTAGCAGGTAGGGTAAAGGCAAGCACAAGCACAAGCACGCAGCGCACACAGACTTCCTCACTCCAGTTTCACCCCAAAGTCATTTTGGCATTCATACACGCTTTCTTATGTAATAGGTAGTTAGGTCCTGCAATTTTATCAGTGGTCAAATTATGGGAGAATAGGTGAGAGTGGAGGCCTTATTGAAAACCCCCGACTCCCCACAATTTAGCTACATCATGCCCACCTAATGAAAGTGTAGCCCAGTGCAGGGGGCAAAATGATGCCCTGAAAGTGACTTCACAACAGGAAGTGACATCATACTTGTATTTTCATTTCCTTGATTTTTGGGGGGCCATAACGTTTGATAGAATAGAGATATTCCTACACAGTTCGTTTAATTGCATTCAGCATTAAATTACCTTTCCAATGATATGATGTATTATTCAGACTTACCAGGGTTTTCACAATTTGACCACTAGGGTCGAGCTCAGCTTGCTGCCCCCCCCTAAAGCTTGTTGCCCGGTGCAATTGCACCCCCTGCACATCTTTAGCTATGCCCCTGCTCCAGCACTTGTCCTTCTAAAAATGGGAACAAAGCAGGCTGGAAGAAAAGCGAAAGAAGCCAGTCCTCCTGGGCTCTTTAGCATTTGAGTCCTGTGCATAAGACATATGTGAATCTTACGCACAATTATCTAGGGCAGTGGTTCCCAAACATTTTAGCACCAAGACCCACTTTTCAAAACAACACTCTATTGGGACCCACCTAGCTTTATGAGACTTAGAGTGCAATCCTACCTTATGCCAGCCAAGTAAGACCAACATAACAGGGCAATATCCATCGGCCCATTCGGAGGCAGCAGCAGCAACGTGCAGGACCAGGGGAGGTTTTCCCCTTGCACCTGCATAAACCCCAGTCACCCCTATGGACCTGCTCGGATCTGCGCTGGCAAAATAGCAGGCGCAGAGGAAGGTGCATGGGAGCGGCCCAAATCGGGGCCACCATGGCCAGGAACCGGTGTTGCACTATGGCCATCCTCCGTCACAACCGCGTCATAACTGCCATCTCCGCCCACTGTGCCACCCAGTTACGCCCCCAGAACGTCACTGGAACGCCCCGCAGAGGCCCTGCACCAACTGAGTGACTCCAGCGCTCAACTGGCGCACGGCCCACGCTGCTGATGGTTGCGGCGGTGCCTGAGCGTTGGTGCTGCTGCTTGCGCTGGCCGAGCGCCATAGCACTGACGCGGATGCGCTTTACAGCACATTCGCGACAGCGTTCAGCCGGCGCTAATGGGGGTATAGGATTGTGCTGTTAAAATCACTTGACCAGCTGTTCAAGCCTTTGCTTTCATCCTTCTTGTACTGTGTTGGTGGGTGGGCACCTTTTGGAGCATTTGTTGAGCTCCATGTTCATCAGATTGGAACTATTCTGGTGGTTTTATGTTCCCCTTTGCCTGGATTTTGATAAGAGCCAAGGTACATTTGTCTACTTGTGAGTAAATGCATGTGCCTCGTTTCAGTTTCCATAGGGCTCATGACATCTTCCTTGTCAGCTATCAGCTAGTCAGTTTCACGAAAAATTGGGTCATGTCCCACTGGTGGGTCTTGACTCAGTTTGGGAACCACTGATCTAGGGATATAAGTTCCATCTAAAATAGTGGCACTTACTTCTAAGTAAACATGTAGATTTGTAGCTCAATCCTAACCTGGAATTAGGCTGGTACAGTTAGGCCAGCAAAGTTTGGCCAGCACAAGGGACACTGTAAAGTATGTTTGGACCACTCTCTGAAGAGAGAATAGCGCATGTCTGTGTGCTTGTCTGTCTGATTCCAAGAGTGGTCCAAACATACTTTGCAGTGTCCTTTGTGCCAGCCAAACTTTGCTGGCCTAACTGTGCCGGCCTAACTCTAGGTTAGGATTGCACCCTCAGTATGTTCTGCAGTGTGTACATGAATGTCTAGCTGCTCAGCTCCCTGTAGCTGTATGTCAGTGGTTCCCAAATTGTGAGCTGTGGCTCCCTGGGGAGCCATGAAAACCAGCAAAGGGAGCAGGGGAATATTTGCCAAAAAAAAAATAAAAAAAAAATCACCACCCTATATGTATAGGATTGTAGCTCTAATGAGCAGCCAGGGCTAATAATGGCCCATGGAACCACTGGCTGTATGCAAATCAGCTGGCCTGGCCTTGTTCTGCAGTCAAAAGGCAGCCCTTGTTTTTTCACCATAGAAATAGGTTTTACTCAGGTGTGCTGGTGCCTGGAAGAATGTACTTGAAAGTGGGTTGACCCACTGGGGCTGCAGGAGGTCCTTTCTCAGGAGGAACAGATCCCCCTGGTCTATCAGTGCTGTTCATTCCTGCCTGGTGCAAGCTAGCAGGAAGGAGGTTCTGCCATCTCAAGAGGTGGGAAGGAGCTTCCTCTGCCTGCTCCCTTCCTTCTTGATCATTAGAGTGTTCAGCCCCTCCTATCGGAGGCCACCAAGGGCTCTCTATGCACCAGAGGCTGTTACGTGCTCTTCCTAGATTCTGCATTTGTATTCTTTAAACTCCACTTCAAGGAGCTGATTGTGCATTTGGGGAGCAACTGGTAAAGTTTTGGCTTTGCATTGCAACGGCCCAAATGGGACCCTCTTCCTCTTTGCCATTGTTTTCCCATGTACCATTGTTTACTTTGTGTCAGGCTGTTATCCTGGGAGGTCACAGGACTGTGCGACAGTGTATGTGTATCAAATACAAATCAGCGTGTTCCAGGGGACGCGGATTGATCGAGACAGGTCCCCTTTTAACATAGACACTGCGGCTGATGGACAATTTTCACCTTCCTCAGCCCAATCTGCTTGAGCTGTGCTCGCCAAGCATCACAAAGTATGGAATCCCCAGGATCCATTTTTCTCGAAATCTTCTCCCCAGGATTCGAAGACCTGCCTGGCAGGTCTGAGAAGGCAGGCTGAATTTCTGCTCTCTGCACGCAGTGCCTTTTTTTTCTCCTTCTCCACAGAACGAAGCTGGTTGGAGGGAGGGCTAAACAAAGCCGTCACGGCTTTCAGCAGAGCCACAGATGGTTGTTGTGCTTGGCTTTGGCCGCTCCAGGCCCTCCTAGGATGCGGAGTCCAGGACATGATTATTTATCATTTATTGAATGCTGTCAGTGCTGCGGAGCCCCAGAGAGACATAGTCTCTGCCCCAAGGAGATTGCTGTCTGGTTTAGACAGGCAGGGCAAGGCAGAGCGAGGTGGGGAGCCGCAAGGGAGGGGGTGGAGGCCAGGCTCACTGACAGATGCGTGGCTGGATTTGAGGAATCACTTTGGCTGAGAGCAGGCAGGGCCAGTAGAAGGCTGAGGGCAGGAGAGAGGCAGAGATATGGGATGCAGGATGGTGTATGGGTGAGAAAAAGGGAATGTGTAAGGAGGAGAGGCAAAGAGTGTACCTGCTAATGGGGGGGACGACATATTATTATCAGCGAATGAAAATGCCTGTGGGGTTCCGGGCTGACAGCAGAGCCAGCTCTGCTTTAAGCATCCCATGTTGCTGGCCGAGGGAGTGCTCTCCCTACCTACATAGATGATCACTTGGGATTAGTCTACCGGTGCCCCTTGTGATCTGTCCTGGGGATGGCTTCCTTCCTGCCACATTCAGCTCATCTCACCTGAAGTAAGGCTTCAGTGAGAAAGTAGGATACCTGCACCCTCAGTGTCCTTGTACAACCCCCATGCTTCACAAGTCAGGGAATGGGCTTTCCCACCAGCAGACCTTTCAGCTCCTCTTTCAGTACCTCTCCATGATCATCCCCAGGTCTGCAGCACCTTTTCTGACTTTTCTGAAGTCTAGCCCTACCCTCCTGAGGCCTTCCAGCCCTAGCATTTGACGAGCGCTTCCAAAATACTAGTGCTTTCCATCTCTGCTTTCCATGCAGGCTTCTCTCTCCCAGATTATATCCATGCATCAGGTCAACTGCAACTGTTTTCCAGAGCTCAGTCCTGCTGATGTGAGCTGCGGCAACCCCCACCCCCAGCACATCTTAGATGTCTTTCTCAAGACATTGGGCCTCAGCTGCCCAGCCCCCCTGAGCAATGACCTAATGTGGTCGCTCCCCCCCAGGGGGGGCACAGCCAGAGAGGTAGTATGTATGAGTGCCATTTTGCAAGAGGATGAAAACACATGCAAATACCCCTAAATGCTCACAGCAAGGAAATGTATATGGAAATCTGGCCGCTGTCGATTGAGCTGGCTGAAGCGTGCCCATGGGCTGTGTGCAAAATGTATTTTACCCCACAGGCGGATTCTTAAGCAGCCAGGATGTGTTTACATTCTCTGTATAGGAATCACCGGACAAACCAGCCCATGCACGTCCCCTTTTGCCTCTCTCAAATGTGATGCTGAGTAGCAGATATAGAGCAGCTCGGACAGAAGGTGGGAGGGAGATGTCACCAGCTTGGCATCTCTGCTGGAGGCTTGAATTCCCAGCTAGCGTAAACCAGCCCTGAGGTCAACAGCAAAAGAACATTGTCGCCCAAGTCAGGATTTTGCGGCTACAGCCAGGGAGGTGCCAGGCTGTGCAAGGAGCGATACGGCAGTGATTGCCACGCACTGGGGTGGGGCAGTGGAGCAGGGCCTGGAACGGGTCCCAGCACCCTCTCCTGCCCCTACCTGTGGTCTCAAGCATATGGCAGGCTGCTGCTCCTCTCCCACTTGGATTCTGCCCACACCAGGTGTCTGCATAGGTGGGAAGGTGGCTGGGGCCGGACAAGCTGGCGAGGCCAGATCTTCTCAGCAAGAGCCACGTCCCTGTCCTGCTGTTACCGTATTCATGAGGCTCAGCAGAGCGTAAGCAGCCTAACCTGCTGCCGACCTCCCCCTTCGCAGCGTCCTTCCCCTCGCCAGCAAGGGTGCCATGAGATATTCATGAGCAGCCTCATTCCTGTCGAGCTGGGGCCTAAGGCTGGCTGGCAGCGAGTGCATTTTTTATTAATGGGCTTCTGGAGTATGGGGTATGCAGATGTGTGTGCATGTGTGTGCGTGCCGATCGCCCAGAATTGCCAGCACGCTAGAGATTCACACTGCTGTCGCCAACCATCCTCGTCCACACTGTGTGCACATATCCAAACAGATGCTACACATGCCCCATCAAACACCATGGGTGGGCCTGGTGCCCACCACATGCCAAATGGATAGGAGTCTGCATACCATACAAATGGGCAATATAGACATAGTATCCTTCATGATCCCTTCTTTGTACCAGAATCCAACAAGATCCAAAGTGGAGTATTTGGGAAGTTTCTGATTCAGCAACAACAAGCACATTTGCAAATCCCAGTCTCAAACACACAAAGAATACGGTCACAAACCCTCAAATACTTGTCCACTGGCAATGTGGTGCTGCAGGCCCTTTTGGAATTAATAACCATATGAAAATGTCCCTCAGGGAGATTTGCATTGTGCACCTATATACAGTTTATGGACTGCTGAGACACAGGCATGCATATGCTTTGAATACATAGTCACTCTTCTCCGTCCCATGCATAAACACATGCTCTCTCTCTCTCTCTCTCTCTCTCTCTCTCTCTCTCTCTCTCTCTC
>JAJKFI010000005.1:39252468-39277730 GCA_029204185.1 Lerista edwardsae
CTCTCTCTCTCTCTCTCTCTCTCTCTCTCTCTCTCTCTCTCTCTCTCGCTAGTACTTAAACCTGGCCTGTACTCCAGCCACCTCATCCAGATGACTGTAACCTCCTTGTGTCTGGTCTGGCTTAGTGCCACGTCGTTCCGTCTCCAGTCAATTCAGAACAGCTCTGCTGAATACGTCACCCTCCTTGCTGGCTCCTGGCCACGCTCCACATCAACGTCAAGCTGACTTTTGCAGCTTTCTGTTTCTGCTGATATATTCTGGTTTCTCTTCCCTTACACCCTACCTCACTCTCACCTGCTCTGGTCCACTCCTCCCCCCCCCCCCGTTCTGTTTCTTCCTCCCTAGCAAAGAAGCACCTGATCTTCCATAGCTAGCCCCATATTGAATTCCCAAGCTCTATTAAGCCCCTTTAGATGAACAACTTCCAATTCCATGGGACCGCATAAACAGATGCACCCGCTCCACAGATCCTGTAGAACCTATGCTGACCTTGCACTGCTCACATACCCCTATGGAACCGACAACTCCAGCTCAGCAGATTCCTACAGAACAGATATTCATTTGGCCCCACGGAGCTTAATTCAATGTTCATCCATCATTCACATACACACACACAACCATGCAGCTGTCATTTACCAAGGCTTAGCCTGGTTCCTTCCACCCCGACTTTGGCACCTGTGCACCGTGTGCTGGGGGATTAGGGGCTTTGCTGGATCTGAGCTGTGCTGGGCCCTCCCTGCTCCTGGTTATTTCCCCAGGGATGGGGGTGTTTGTTCAAGGTAAACACTGTCAGGGGCCTGAAGCTGGTGCCGTATTCTCTCTCCCTCCCTCCCTCTCTCTCTGTCTTGTCCCCCACTTTTCAACACTTTTCTAGTGCTATGATTTGCTCTCTTACTTACTCCTCTTCCCTGCTCCAATCTGATCCAGTCCTGCATATGCTCCCTATCTAAAATGGCTGCTCTCCACTTTTTCATACCTAAATTCCATCCCCATCTCTGTCAACATTCTTTATCCCCCTGTCGCGCCCCTCCTATGTGATCCCTGCCCTGGACTTCCCATAGATCTGCTAATGCCTCTCAGTCCTGACATGCATGTAAGTGCCGTGTTAGCTCAGCTCCAGAGTGCCCTGCTGTTCCACTGATGAATCCTCCATCTTGATTTACAGCATTCCTCGTTTTAGAGTGTACTGAAACTCTATGCCTTTGGGGGGCAGAAACCATCGGGGTACTTTCACAACTTAATGTGGATTGGTTGCCCTTTAATGTATTTCAACTACTCTTTTTGCTCCCATAGAGTATAAAGGATAGGTTGTTTCTATGTTTGCCAAATCTTTGTCAGAGACTGTAAGATAAGCCTTGTGGGTCCCACAGAACAAAAAAAAACACTGATCAAGGAAAACAGGGCCTTTTATGGGATCAGCTAACATTCAGGGGCAGGTTTTTGCTTTACACAGAACACTTGAAGCAAAATGAAACATTCCTTTATGTGATGTTGTTTCAGTATAAAGCAATATGAACCCTCTGACATGAAGTGTTGTTTTAAATCAGAATTGAAAAAAATAGAAGAGTTTGGACAGGAGCTATGTCTGGCATTTCAGAATTAGAAATCTTATCTTTTCACTTTATTTTGTCCATTGTGATTGCATGGACGAAAGATTACAATAATCAAATAGCATGTTTTAAATTGCTGGGGATCTTAAACCAGGCTGGTGATTGAGAAAATGAAACCAGGGGCGTTGATCTATGATTAACGTTTTGAAAATAATTATTCTAAGACTAAAAGAGAGTGTGATCTGGTGAACATCCGCATAATATAAAAGTTTCTTGGTATGCAAATTGTCGTATTTGGGGCCCCAGCTGAGGGACTCTACCTTGTCTGATACAAAGGAAAGTTCAAAATTGTCTGAGGCCCTTCTTATTTGTTTTGCCTGTGGAATCAGAGATCTGACCTTCTCTTTCCAAGTCGAAAGCCCTGAATTGATATGAGCATCAATTTGCTGGGCCTGCATCCATCCTCTTAACAAATGCCAGGTATCAAGCAGTAGCAGGGATAGTGAACTCAGAATGACCTGCAGCCCTCACCTGCCCCAGCTGAGGGTGCTGTGCACCTGACTATACAATGCCTACCACCAGGTATGAGTTTTGGGAGTCAAGCAGCCCTTGGAAGTTGGCTGCCACCTGAATTGTAAAGCCAGACCTAATTGCAGGGACTGCAACAGAATTTGTTCTGCCTCAACCAAAGCACAGAAGAGCAGAGCATTCTGAGTTACCGATACATTGTGCTGTTCTAAGACTTGGTTGGGTGGGCCTATTTTTCAAGACCTTGAGAATATCGTGGTCCTAGTGCATTATGCTTGTTAAAGGGAAAAAAAATTCCACAGCCTGGGGACTGATGCATCAGACTACAACCATATTCTACAGCACATGAGAGAGTTTTTCCCCCTACTATCAGGTCTTGAGAGTGCTACTTGTTGAGTAATCCAGTCAAACACAGCAGCAATACTATTATCACTAACATTACTCCCTTTGATGTAAGATAGCTGCAGCAGTACAAATTGGCTATAACAATATGTGATGCGCTTTTAAAAGTATTTCACTCATCATTCTGATAGCGAAAATGCTATATAAGAGAGGTTTTCCCTCCCCAATTTCCCCCCAAATTTCCAATTGTCCCATTTCAAAACTCAGAGGAAAAATGACTCCCTGCAGAGTTTTCCTATTTCGCCTCCATCCAGGCCTTAACATTTCCAGACCCAAGCAACATGGTGACCCTTTCGAGATGTTACATTAGTGGGGGGATCTTGCCACTTTGGGGAGGGAAATTATGAGCAGCATTCCCATGTGCTTTGTTTCCCAGTAAAATGGAATAAGCACATCACACATACTGATAGGAAAGATTGAATGTATGACTTCAGACTACAATGCTTGGCAGCCCACCATCCTCATAACATCCAGCATCAGTATTTCAATTACCAAGTACCCTGGGGGGGGGGTCTAACCCCCTACATTTTGTGATGACTTGGCCATGGTTTATAAATGTATGGGTGTGTGATTTGACTTCAACTGAGTGGAATGAATTCCACTCATTCATTCATTTGTTCTTTATTTGAAGAATTTATACGCCACCTTTCCCATTCAGAAGCAAATGCCCAAGGTGGCCTACAGAGCACATAAAGTACAATGTAACAAACAATAAGTAAAACACATCCAAAAAAACAAAAACAAAATCCCAAACCCAAAAACATTAAAAACATTTTAACATGAACACTGAGAATGTTCGAAAATAAGGCAAGACCCAATTCTCCTCAGCAGGCCCTTTGGCGGGTGGGAAAACAATTGACCAGGGGAGTAAACACACTATGACAGTATTCCACGGGACAGACAGCCAACCATCATCCAAAGGCCAGACAAAATAGGTATGATTTGAGCAGTGGTGGGATTCAAATAAATCAACAACCAGTTCTATGTCCTTCAGGGCAGCCACTGCCTTTCTTCCCTCTCCCAACCTAAAATTAACAACTGGTTCTGCAGAAGTGGTGAGAACTGGCTGAATTTCACCACTGGATTTGAGCCCTCTCGGAAAAGCCCATGAAGGAATGTGTAGTTCTTAATTTCTTTAGCAGGGAATTCTGTATTTGTGGAACCATTACAGAGAAGGCCACCCCCATACCAAGCCACCATCCCTTTAAAACTTGGGACAGAGGGCACACTTGAAGGAGAGCCCCTTTAGATTATCAAAGAGGGCGAACTGGAATGCATGGGAGAAGGCGGTCCTTTAGGTAGGCTGGGCCTGAGTCATGAAGGGCCTCAAAGGTCAATACCATCATCTTAAGTTGAGATCGGAAATGAATGGGCAGCCAGTGTAGCTGCTGAAGGAGTGGACCTGCTGAGTCAAACTGAGTCAAACTGTCTAGCTCCTGTAACTGCCCAGGCCATTGCATTTTTTGTTAACTATAGCTTCCGTCCTTAGGGAAAGCCCTACATACAGCGAGTTCAGTCTTGAAATCACGATTGCATGGACCAAATTAATTCATTTAAAAGATTTTTACCGTGCCTTTTTCTCACAATGAAGGCGGCTTACAACAATTAAATAAAAACAGTGTTTAAACAAACATTAAAACAGCAAAACAGCAAAACAACCAGGATCACCAACATTCAAAGCCGTTTCATTAAAAATAATGCCAGCCAACCACTCATTCCAACACCTTCCGAAAAAGAAAGGTCTTGAGCACCCGCTGAAAGGGTCTCCAAAGAGGGAGTGGTTCTTAGTTCAAGGGGATGGGAAGTCCATAAAGGAGGAGCCACCACCAAGAAGGCCTGATTCCTAGCCACCACCATTAAAAGTTCCCATAAGGCTGCTTTAAAGGTTCCCTACTCTCCCCGCCCCCATTTGAGCACTGTCCAGGAACCACCCTGGAATATACTTGAGACCCATCATACGCATTCCACACTTGAGCACTGAAACAGTCACAGAGAGATGGAATTGTTGTGTGGTCAGAGAAAGAATGGTAGGTGTCCCTGTGCTTTGTATGTAGAGGCGTATCAACTGTGGGGCACAATATGGCACATGCCCCCACCCCCACTGGAGGGGGGCACCAGCGTATGTGCTCCAGTTGTTTCCCCAGTCTGGGAGCAATTGGAGCAAATACACCCCCTCAGCTGTGGCTGAGGCGATTTTGCCTGACATACGGCTGGGAGCGCCTAGGCAGCAGGTGCTCTCTTGCCACATTTAACTACCCATCCCTTGGGGCACAGGCCCTTTCCACAAGTCTCCTCCATCTCCCAGCACAACAGTGTTAGGCTCAACAAGAAGCCGCCACTGATAGGCCAGCTACTTCCTGAATATCCAGAGACCATTTATGCTTGAAAGAAGCTCATTTACCAAAGCCAGAAAGACATAGGACACTGTCAGAAAATATATTTTGGCAATCTGTATTTTGTTCGCTCTTGATTTTGCTAGAACAGGTTATCCTCACATCCTTGGTGGTTACAACCCAAGATCAGAAGTTGGTTCTTAGATCCGGCATGGCTACCTCCATCAGCCCCTACCCCTTGCCACAGTTCTCTGTTGGACAAAGGCTGCCTCTTCTTCAGCCAGCTGGGCCAAAGGATCCCAGAAGCATTTCCCAATCCAATCCAACAGCCAAGGTTGCTTCTTTAACGTGTGTGTGTGTGTGTGTGTGTGTGTGTGTGTGTGTGTGTGTGTAACATATTTGGGGGAATGGGTTGACAAAATTATCCTGCTTCCCATTTCTAGATCAGTTCCAACATGCCTCTGATGTGAACTGATGTGCCACGTGAATCTCAAGGATCCATTGTTTTAGGACAAGGCTTTCTGTCTCTGATGCAAATGCGGCCTCCCTCTGGAACCAGAAATATATGTATAGGAAACCGGAGATTGAGCAACTCCCAGTGGGAGAGTGACTGCTAGCTTGAGCAATACAATGGCTCAATACAAAAGAGTACTTAAATGTGAATGTGAACTATTAATTGCTCCCAAGAAGGATCTTAACCAGCTCAGCCAACCAACTAACGGTTGTTAGAAATCTGCTTTCACACAAGTCTTGCAACATTGCTTTTGCAAAGATCAGTGCAGGAAACAGAAGGGGTGATGCTTTCTTTCTTCCCTGAATCCAATCAATACAGCTTTTTTTTGTAGCTAACAGAAGCAAGTTATTAATACCATCAGGAACAGAAGTACACCTCCAGTGAACTACATAAAAGTTGTGAGGATGCCCCATTTGCCTGACACATTGTCACTCATACAGTATATAGATGTGACAATCATTCCAAAATTCACCCAATAACTGACAACCCAGAGGTTCTGTTGGTGCATCTCAAGGCAATCACTGCATCATGTCTCTGTGCATCTAGAGCAGGATCACAAGCCAGCATTTTGGTGGAAAGTGGGAACGGAGAGACTCTGCATGTCTTTAAGAACAGAGGTGAATAGAAATGGGTTTTCAGCTTGAGAATATCACCCCACTGCCTACTGCCATTGCCACCTCTGTGAAAATGTGAAACTGAAGGGGAACTGACTGTGCTTGGAAGCAGATGAAGTTCCACATTGTGATCTGAATTTAAATGAACAACTGCCCCCCCCAGATTACAATCCAAATTTGAATTTGATCCTAATGTCAGCCAGATAGCAACCCCCCTTTAGGCCTTGGTATCATCTGGTAGCTTCTGGGCTGCTGGGGGTGGAGAGAGGCCTGATTTGGAACACCTGTGCTGAGGCTGAGCTTGCAACTCACAGCACCATTTGGCTTTTCCCTCCAGGCAAGTACCATCTTAAGCCTTTGGCTTGCTGGAGGCGCGAGCCGAAGGGCAAGAGCCAAAGGGCTCTTTGCCCGTGGCTCTTCGCCTGGGGAGCTGAGACTGGAGCCAAGAACATCTGCTGCTGTGCCTGCCTCCCTCAGTGTTCATCTCCCGTGGACCATCAGGCTCCAACCACGTTTTTTATTTTTGGAGCCTAGTCGCCTGTCAACAAGCCACCACCAGCCATTTTAACTGAGTGAGTGATAGTATGATTGTGACTTCCTGGCCGGAGTGAGAGTCTGGCCAGGAGAGTGGAAGGCTATCCCTGCCTCTGTGAGAGGGGGGCAGGGAGGGAAGGAGCGAGGACCTCTGCCTCTGTGAGAGAGAGGCAGAGGCCTGCAGCAGCCCAAGCCTCAGTGTGAGGGGGGTGAGGGCTGCTGCACTGGTTTGTTGGTGGGGAGTGTGTGTGTGTGTGTGTGTCTGTGTTTTTTAGTCTTTGTATCTGCGCTGGTGGTTGGCTTGCAGGTCGCTCCCGCCGGAATTATGTGCTTGACACCTCGAGGGAGCTCAGGGGAGGGCAGGGAGGCCACCATCAGCAGAGTTACGGGTTACGGAAGATATGGCGGTGGGGGCAGGGCCGGACAGTACAGGAGAAGGAGGGTCAGTCATAGACAGACTGTCCCTCTTTCTGGCCCTTCCCTCATCCCTCTGACCCCTGGTTCTTCTGGCAACAGTCCCCTGAGTCTGAAGCTGCTGCTTCTGAATGCCAGGTCGGTGAATAATAAGACCTCTCTTATCCATGATTTAATCTTGGAGGAGAAAGCCGACCTGGTATGTATCACGGAGACCTGGTTGGGTGAGCTGGGAGGGGTTAATCTTTCCCAGATTTGCCCGCCGGGTTTCCGGGTACTTCAGCAGCCACGACTACAGGGGCGGGGAGGTGGGGTTGCGATGGTCTATCGGGATTCCATCTGTCTCACCAGATACCCTGTTCAGCAGTCCACCGGGTTTGAGTGCCTTCGCGTTGTGTTGGAGGGGCGAGACAGAACAGGGATTCTGTTGGTGTACCGCCCGCCTTGCTGCCCAGCAGTCTCCCTGCCTGAGCTGACGGAGCTGGTCTCGAGCGTGGTGTTGGAGTCCCCCCGCCTTCTGGTGTTGGGGGACTTTAATGTCCATGCCGAGGCCCCGGGAACACCTGCAGCTCAGGATTTCATGGCCTCCATGGCAACCATGGGTCTGTCTCAAAGAATATCTGCCCCGACGCATGAGGCGGGACACACGCTGGACCTGGTGTTTACTGCGGGGCAGGTTGATGGTGATCTGGAGGTGGAGGAGATTAAGATCACTCCTTTGTCATGGACAGATCACTGTCTGGTGGGATTTAGGCTCGTTGCGGCTTCTCACCTCTGCAATGGCGGGGGATCACATTTTATGATCCGCCCTCGGAGGCTGATGGATCCAGACGGATTCCTGAGGGCTCTGGGGGATTTTCCTGTTGCCAGAGTTGGAGACCCACCCGGTGCCCTGGTCGACCTCTGGAATACGGAGATGGCCAGGGCCCTGGATGAGATCGCTCCTGAGCGTCCTTTGCCCCGTCGCAGAATCGGAGCGGCTCCTTGGTTTTCTGAGGAGCTGCGAACGATGAAGCGGCAGAGCAGACGACTAGAGCGTCGGTGGCGAAAGACTCGTGCCGAATCTGACCGGACACGGGCTAGGGCCCAATTAAAAGCTTATTCCAGAGCAGTGGTGGCAGCTAAGAGGGCACACCTCTCTGCAACCATTGCATCTGCAGAGAACCGTCCGGCTGAGCTCTTCCGTGTGGTCCGCAGGTTTTTACATCTTGCCCCTCTTACTGGTAGGGAGGAGCACACGGAGGCTCGCTGTGACGAGTTCGCAAAACACTTTGCAGATAAGGTCGATCAGATCCGGCATGACTTGGACGCCGCTGTGGGCATATCTAGTGATGTCCCTGGGGAACCTGTCTATCCTACCATTTGGGATTCTTTTCAGCTTGTAGAGCCTGAGGATGTGGACAGGATTCTCTGGAGTGTGAGACCTGCTGCTTGCCCGCTCGACCCTTGCCCGGCATGGCTAATTAGAGCTGCCCGGGGAGGGCTGGCCGAGTGGACGGGGAGGGTGGTGAATTCATCTCTGAGGGAGGGGGTGCTCCCGCCTGCTTTGAAGCAGGCGATGGTTCGCCCCCTCCTGAAGAAGCCCTCCCTGGATCCCACAAATTTAAACAACTTTCGGCCAGTCTCCAATATCCCATTTCTGGGTAAGGTGATTGAGCGGGTGGTGGCCTCCCAGCTTCAGAGGGTTCTGGAGGAAACGGATTATCTGGACCCATTCCAATCTGGCTTCAGGCCGGGGTTCGGGACGGAGACTGCCTTGGTCGCCTTGGTGGATGACCTGCGCCGGGGGATGGACGGGGGAAGTGCGACCCTGTTAGTCCTACTGGACCTCTCGGCGGCTTTCGACACCATCGACCATGGTGTCCTTCTGGGTCGGCTGGCCGGGTTGGGGCTTGGAGGCACTGTTTTGAAGTGGTTCCGCTCCTTCCTGGCTGACAGATCCCAGAAGGTGGTGCTGGGGGAGGCTTGTTCGGCACCCCGACCTCTCAGGTTTGGGGTGCCACAAGGTTCCATCTTATCCCCCATGCTGTTTAACATCTACATGAAACCGCTGGGAGAGGTCATCCGGGGGTTTGGAGTGGGGTGCCATCAATATGCTGATGACACCCAACTTTATCTCTCCTTTCCCCCTGATTCTGAGGAGGCGGTTGAGGTCCTGGATCGCTGTCTGGAGGCAGTTGGGGGCTGGATGCGGGCGAACAAGCTGAAATTAAATCCGGATAAGACAGAGGTGCTTTTGGTTCGGAAATCCACGGCTCGGGTATTGGACTATCGTCCTGCTCTGAATGGGGTCGCACTTCCTCTGAAGGAGCAGGTTCGCAGCTTGGGGGTTCTCCTGGATTCACAGCTACACCTGGACTCCCAGGTGGCGGCTGTGGCCAGGGGAGCCTTTGCTCAGCTTTGGCTGATCCGCCAGCTGCGGCCGTACCTGAGCTGTGCGGTCCTGGCCACTGTGACCCATGCCCTAGTGACATCTAGATTAGATTATTGCAATGCGCTCTACGTGGGGCTGCCTTTGAAGACGGTCCGGAAATTACAACTAGTACAGAACGCGGCGGCTCGGGTGGTTGCTGGAGCACGTCGGTTTGACTCTGCCGAGCCGCTGCTTCGGCGACTACACTGGCTGCCAGTTCTGTTCCGGGCCCAATTCAAAGTGCTAGTTTTGACTTTTAAAGCCCTTTACGGCTCGGGTCCGGGGTATTTGAGGGACCGCCTCCTTCCATATAATCCAACCCGTACTCTTAGATCATCTGGGGGGGCCCTTTTGACTGTGCCGCCGCCAGGAGAAGTGAGAGGGGTGGCGGCCAGGAAGAGGGCCTTCTCGGTGGTGGCCCCCCAACTCTGGAACACCCTCCCCTTAGAATTGAGAACTGCTCCCTCTTTGTTTATATTTCGGCGGGGGCTGAAGACCTTTTTATTCCAAAAAGCTTTTAATTGTTGACAGGCTGGCTGGTTATTATAACCCACGGGGCTTGTTGTTTTTATATTGTTTTTAAATTTGTTTTTAATTGTGTTCTTAATTTTTGATTGTATTGTTTAATTCTGTTTTAATTGTTTTTAATTGTGAATTGTTATATTGTTTTTATATCTATATTGTAATGCCGCCTTGGGTGCCTTCGGGCACAATAAGGCGGGGTACAAATCTAATCTAATAATAATAATAATAATAATCATCCTGTCTCAGAGTAGCAGAAGGGGTTTTGAAAGACTCCCACTGTACGAGGGAATGTCCCATGCAGTCCTGCCTGGAAGGCAGGACCATTCACTCACCTGCCCTGCCCCAGTTGCTCATCCTGTGTGGCTAAGTAGTGGTTGGCAAAGAAAGAAGACCCAGAGACAGTTCAGAAACAGGGTCGCATCTACTTCCAGGCCCAGATTCAAATTTGCATGCAGATCTGTTCTCTCCTCTGCTGCTTTCCCATCTTTAACACTGTAATTCACAAGCAGCCTTGAAAGAGACAAAACCTGCCAAGGCTGCTAGGCAACAAAGCACAAAGGAATTGGAAGCTGTTGCCACAAGCTTTTGGTACCCCCAAAGCCTTTGCCCTTCCTAGGCTTCACAGAAAACACCCAAAAAGCAATGTACCAGCCGAAGCACTGTACAGTACTACTACCTGAATACAGATTCGGACTTCCCCAGCTTTGGCACTCTCATACTCAGTATCGACCCTGCCGAAAATTCAGTCCTCCCCTTCCTATCCTGCCCTGTGAGCCATCGTGGCAACCAGAGACAACAAATTGGCAGGGAATTTGCAAATGCTGGGCCACCCGCACAAAATTCAGACCAGCGTCTGTCATAGTGCTTTCCAAGTAGTGGGTCCCAGCAACTTGAAGGGCAGTTTGCCAGGCTATTGGCAGTAGGACAGCGAGGGAGGAGGCACCGAGGCTGGTTTAGAAGAGAACTTTGCAGAAACTTGGAGGTGGCACTGTAGAACTGTCATTGTTCACAATACACAGGCTCATTTTTTGCTCGTCCTGCCAAGATTCTGGATCAAATCAAGTTTGTGCAGTTTTGCACCGCTTCCAGCTACACTCTATCAGAGTCCAGAAGCCCAACCAGCTCTGCTGCAGGAGGATGGTGCATGGCTTGCTGCACTTGTTGGGGGCGCCCGTTGGATAGGGCTGGTGACGTCTGAGTGCACAGTCCTAACCAACTTTCCAGCACTGACATAGCTGTGCCAATGGGGCATGTGCTGCATCCTGCAGTGGAGTTGTAGTCGCAGCGGCTTCCTCAAGAAAAGGGAATGTTTGTTCTCTTAACTCAGAGCTGCATTGCCCTTGCCCTGGTACCGGAAAGTTGGTTAGGATTGCGCCCTGAAGCATATCTGCTCTGTTCTGCCCTGCATCCCAAACAGTTTTGGAACTGTTAAAAGTTTGAGATTTTTTTTAATATTGAAAAGAAGTTATCGAATGAGCCCTCATGTAATTTTTTTATTAAGGGGGAAAATATCAGAGCAAGTGTGCGGGTCCCTCTCCTTGCAATATTAGATCATACAAAAAAAAATAGTACTTTCTGCTATTTCTTCTTCTGTTTTCCTTCAGGCTGCTGACAAGGAGCTTTGTGTTAGATAGTGAGGTCTCAGATGGTGAGCACTGGAGTGGGTGGAGGTTAGATTTTTCATTGGGTATGCTGGGCAGGGTGGAAGAAGGAAGTGAGTCTTTTTTTATTAGGAATCTTTATTTAAAGAATAGGAATAGGGATATGGGATAAAGGAATACTTTAGGCAGGGTTAACATAGGTCACACAGAAAGGAATGTTGCCTTGGGGTTACAGCATAATTCATTTCTTATCATACAACACTTCTGCCAGGAAGTGAGTTTCTTGTGCAACCAATTTCCCCAACCCAGCCTACCCAATGCAAACGGTTGCATAATCCAGGGGCTTCTGGGTATTTATGTCCACTAATGTGGCAGGCACCTTCTCTCCCTAGATAAAGGGAATGAGAATATAGGTGACTCCATACAATTGTGAAGACTATGGGAATGTGGTCCTTGCTCAGCAATGGGCTAGGTGGGGAACCTGCAGGGGTGAAAATGGCACAGCAGTAGCATTCCTATGGCGGGGGGGGATGCTAAGTGTTGCAAGAGCCTGAGCTCCTGTGTAATGCAGTCTCTCTCCCTTGCCTTCAGAGCCATTTGCAGCTCCAGAGCAAAGCCTCTGAGCCAGCTCTCCAAGCTGTGAATGGCGCTGGAGGTGATGCCTGAAACCGTGGATACTGGGGACACCTTTTTAAAGATAGGGGAACATCAGTGGTTTTGCAGCAAAAAAAGAAAAGAAGAGATTCGTTTAATGTTCCCCCATCTTTTTAATAGGCACCCCAGTATCCATGATATCTATGGATAACTGAAACTGTGGATACCGAATCAGTGGATACCGGGGCACGCCTGTATAGAATTCGAGTGCAGCTTGGAGTTGCAGTCTGAATCCACGCACATTCTCATTCTGAGGTCTCTTGCTTACATTTGGTAGTTCTGCAATCATCACTTTTGGGGCCTAGGCGGGGCCAAGAGCAGACCTTGGCAGTCCACAGTGGGAGCAGAGTGAGTTGGAACAGGCATTTGGTTTGCTCCAGTGGCTGGTGCTGACAGATACAGTGGGCTGAGACTATGTTTGCCTTCTACTGCAGGGTGAACTAAACAGTTACGCATGGAAGTGGTGCATGCGCCACCCCTACAGCAGCTGCCAAGTTTGCCACGTTGCTCTTCCACTACCCAGCCTGCCTGCATTGGCTCCAAAGAGCCTGTGGGGGCAGCTGCAGTGAAAGCGCACACCCACCCACCCACCCACCCACCCGCACCCCTCTCTGCAGTCTCTCATATGGCAGCATGATAAATGATGTGCGGAGGCTGAGTTCAACGACCTGCCTCCTTTGTGCATATAGACGGGCTACACCGTGCAAATATGCGAACTGAGTGAATACTGTGTTGCTGAACTTTCATCCAAAAGAAATCCTGGCTTTACTCGAAAACTTCTGTGAGCCAATCTCAAATTCTGGGCTTTTCACTCGCAAAAATTCTGGTCAATCAGCCCAGAAACCAAAAAATGGGTGTGGGGTGGGGTTTGGCTCTTTGAGTGCCTGTGTTCCTCGTTGCTTAGCAGCCCTATCCTCACTAACAGATGCCCCTATGCCTGAACTTGAGTTTTGCTTCCAGGATTGGTCTTATTGTTGTCTGCCCTCTGTTGGAAGGCCCCACCATTAAGTGTGAAATAGACAAGACTCGTGAGATCCTGTCTAGTCAATTTTACTACTCTCTTGATTTCTACAGGACTAGAGGACATCGCTTCAATTTGAAATTAGGGAAATGGAGCTAACGGTTACGCCACAGAAGCAATCATGCCTGTACATTCTAAGTGGAAGAGGTGATTTCTGGGTCCAAAGGAAGAAAGAAAACTGAAGAATAAGAAGATAAAATTTGCCCAATTTAAGTTTTTTAAAAATTGGGCTAATCTGGTATTTGTTCATTCACCGACAAATACATCTTTTATCCTCTTAGCGATTACATCAGGCTCTCTGCAAACTCTGACCAGTGCTTGCTTTCAAGTATTTTTCTTAAACCCACACAGCTACAAAGACTGTTTTATGTTTCAATCAATGCTGATATGTTATGTTGTTCCTGTTATTTGACTGGGGGTGTATGCCCCCAGATTTTAAAAAGCAGAAATGGGACCATGTTCTGGTGACAAAGTAGTGAGAAAAGAAATTCCCCCTCTCCTTCCAGGTACTTCATGGAAATCTTAGCATCCTGTTTGCTTCTAAAAATTGGCCAAGTCCTCTCCAGAAAGACTGTGCCAGCAGATATTCAATTGTGCACAAAATGGGCAAAAGTGCTATGCTAGAGATCTCTGCCACAAAGAGTTGCTCTCTAGAGGGAAAACTCTCATCTCTTATATGATGGGTCAAAGCACTCTGGAAGGGAGTGATGAGAAAACTACAGTGGGAACATTCTTGTAATTCAACACTTCAGGTGTAAGGGAAGTACATTCCCTAAAGTTCTATTTTATACATCTGATTTAAGAGAAAAAGCAGGTTTTCCATCAATGTAATCAGGGATCCATGGGACATGGTGGCACTGTGGGTTAAACCGCTGCTGCTGAGCTTGCTGACCAGGTTGGTAGTTCGAGACCACGCAACAGAGTGAGCTCCCGTTGCTTGTCCCAGCTCCTGCCAACCTACCAGTTTGAAAGCACGTAAAAATGCAAGTAGATAAATAGGTACCATTTTGGTGGGAACAT
The DNA here is from genome assembly GCA_029204185.1 of Lerista edwardsae. Taxonomy (NCBI): domain Eukaryota; kingdom Metazoa; phylum Chordata; class Lepidosauria; order Squamata; family Scincidae; genus Lerista; species Lerista edwardsae. Next base: position 39,266,592 of record JAJKFI010000005.1, read on the forward strand.
GCGCCTTGGCATATAATCTTGCTGGGCACATGACCATGGAAATGGGGCCTTGGAGAAACACCAGTCACAGGGAAACGTTACCTTTACCTTAATCAAGGATCCAGGTAAGGAGATCCTAGGCATGTACATAAATGGTGGTATCTTCTACAGTGGGCTTGCTGCCAAATTGTGGTTTGTCTATACAGACATGCCCTGGTACAGAGGCGTTTCTACAGGGATGGCAAAGCTCTAAGTATTGCAAGAAGCCTTACCCTGTCATGTAAATCCCTCCTCTCCCTTGCTGCTGGAGCCAGTAAGCAACGCCAAGATGTTGCTGTTCCCTGTGAGGATTGGCTAAAACGGTGCAGGAGAGGAGTGATTTCTACTGCAAGGTAAGGCTTCCTGCAAAACTTAGAGCTTTGCCATCCCTGTAGAAACGCCACTGCCCTGGTATCTGCTGGAGTTCTGTTCCAGACCCCATGTGGATATCTGAAACTGTAGATACTGGGGATGCCTTTTTAAAGCTAGGGGAACATCAGTGGTTTGGCTGAAACAAGATTTTTTAAGAAATAAAAGAGTTTGTTTAATGTTCCCCTATCTTTTTAATCGGTGTCCCAGTATCCATGGTATCCATGGATAACTAAAACCATGGATACTGAATCAGTGGATACCGGGACACCCCTGAATACACTCTCTGTGAAACACTCTCTTTTTGTGAAAACAGCACCGGAGTGCAAGTATTTCCTAAAAGCATAGTAATTGCTAACGTGAATGTGCCTGGGGTTATCTGCTGACTTCTGAATGAGTGAAACTCAGGGTGTGTGTTAAAGGGTTAATTAACTTTATTCATAAGGCGTTGGTAAGATGCATTTAGCCAGGCATGGATTTCCATCCCCTTCCCTTCTCGCGTGTGGCTGTAGCCAGGCCCAAAATGAAAAATGTACAGGAAAGGAGTGACCCTGCTGAAGGGTAAGTTGTCACCAGGCTCTTGGCAGAGACCAGGACATTTTAAATGCGCCCTCTGCTTTGGCAGCTGCTTATCTTGGCATAACTTCTGCTCCCCTTTTTTTACTGTCTTTAAAAAAAAAGACACAATGTTTGCATCTTTTATCATATCCATTGGCTTTAGAGAGCGCTTTCATTTGTTTTTATTATATATGTGTGAATGTTTACAAGAATAACAGCTTGCTGCATTGAGCCAAATATCAGGAATTTCCATAACTAGATAATACTCAATATTGCCAGAAAGCCTAAGCTTCTCTCCCTAAATCCAGTCGTCTGTCAGCTTCATTCTATTATCCATAGCCTGTACTTTTGCAAATCACAAATGTACAAGGGCCAGGGAGTTGGTTCCTCAAATATGGCGTCCTATATTCTGTTGTGGCCAATAAACAAACCACGACACCACCAGTTTTTGTAGGCACGTTCTGGACTTGACCTAAAAGCAAGTGGTGAAGTGAATGGCTGGTGAGGCACTTGCTGCGGCACAGTGCTGCAAGGCATTCTGGGGGCTACCTGGAAGCTGCAGCACCTGCACAATCACAGCAGAGGCTGAGCTCTGGCTGCCACAGGTCCAGTCTCCCCCTGTATACTAGTAACAAGCACGTGCCTATGACTATACAGGGAGAAACTAGAGTGGTGGCAGACAAGTGCTCAGCCTTCCTTGTGATCGGGCAGCCACTCAGAAACTGCATGGAGCATGCGCGTAATGTGATTCCCCTATGATGGCACATATGCTCCACCCAGTTTCTGAGTAGTTGCACAATCGCAGAAGAGGCTGAGATCTCATCTGCTGCCGCTAGTCTAGCAGCAATGAATGCTCAGCCATCCCTCCGAAAGTGGGTGGAGCATGCACACAATTGCAGGAGAGGCTGAAGCTATTTTCCTTGGAGTATGACAGGTGAGGCTCTGCCTAAAAGACATAGAAGGTCATCTATTAGACCAGTGGTTCACAAACTGTGAGTCAGGACCCACCAGTGGGTAGTAAGCCAATTTCAGGTGGGTCGCGAAGCATTTAGGGCAGCTATGTTGAAAATATGGGAAGATGGGGTGCTGGAAAGGGGGAGGGCTGTGTGGATGTTTGACTTGTGTCAAGGTTGTAAATAGCTTCTTCCTTTCTGATTCACTTTGCTATTGGAAAATGACTGAGAAATAACCTTGCTTCATTCTCAGGAAAGCAGCAGGCTCTGGCATCACAATGGTGGCATGTCCGGTCATGACATCACTTCCTGTGTGTCCTGGACAGATTGTCATTTTAAAAAGTGGGTCCCAGTGCTAAAACGTTTGAGAACCACTGCATTAGACCTAGTTGCAGGTCCATGGAAGCAAATGTTGAACAGGGTTCGTCCCTCTCAAGCCTTACTGTCTTTGTCAAACTCCAGCTCTGTTGTCAAAGGAACGTTCAGGTGCTGGTGAGCTCATCCCCAGCTACCCATGGCAGTGGGCTGCATCACAGGTTGGGATGAGCTGCCACGGCTGAGTCAGCTCTGCCTCTCCCTCCAGCACGAGGGAAGGAGGGAAGGTCCTTGGCAAGAGTCTCCCACAGCAACCATCTGTCTCCTCAAGCCATGACCCTCTCCCACTGCGGATGGGAGTGCTGCATTGCTCACCCAGGCAGAAGGTGACGGCTCACCCAGGCAGAAGGTGACGTAAACTCCTGTCTTTGACACACACAGGCATCGACACTCGTGTGTCAAGCCGCTTGTGGCAGATGCCCCTCCTTGCCTGTTCTTGGCACACAACATTGCCCAGAAACACGGAGCCAGATCATTGCATCTCTGTCAGAGTCATTTGTTTGCAGTGTCACCACGCGGCGTCCTCTGAGTGCTGCGCTTGCTCCCAGATGCGGGGAGGAGCACAGCCCAGGGCTGGCCTCTGATTGACCTCACACATGGCTGACATTTGACAGCTGGCTAGTGGGCTACTGAGCGTAGAGAAGAGGGAATCTGAAAGGCTGGGGGGGGGGCAAGAGGAAAGAAATGGCTAAACATGAAGCAGGTATGAGAGAAGGAGAAGGAGGATGTATTTTGGACCTGGATCCCCAGCTCTGAGTGGGGTATAGTGCAGTGGTTCTCAAACCTTTTAGCACTGGGACCCACTTTTCAGAATGGCAGTCTGTCTGGGACCCACCAGAAGTGATGTCATGGCCGGAACTGCCATCATTGTGACGCCAGAGCCTGCTACTTTCCTGAGAATGCAGCAATAATTTGGGTTATTTCTCAGCCATTTTCCAATAGCAAAGCGAATCAGAAAGGAAAAAGCCTATTTAGAGCCTTGACAAAAGCAAAACAACCAGACAGCCCTCCCCCTTTTCAGCATCCCGTCTTCCCATATTTTCAGTATGGCTGCCCTAGATGCTTTGCGGCCCACCTGAAATTGACTAGCGACCCACTGGTGGGCCCCGACCCACTGTTTAGGAATGACTGGTCTAGTGGTTTAGAAAAGGCTTAGACTGTGCACTTCGTGATTCTGTCAGCAGATCCAGCTTTGGGATTTGGGGTGCTTCAGATGGGACTGTTAGACTTTGAGGGCACAATCCTAACCTGGAGTTAGGCTAGCACACTTAGGCCAGCAAAGTTTGGACAGCACAAGGGCCACCATAAAGCACATTTGGACCACTCTTGGAGTCAGGGAGGATGGTGCACGTCTGTGTGCTGGCCTCTCTGACTCCGAGAGTGGCCCAAACATACTTTATAGTGGCCCTTGTGCCACCCAAACTTTGCTGGCATAACTGTGCTAGCCTAACTCCAGGTTAGGATTGCGCCCTGAGTTTCCTCTCTCCCACTGCACTGCTATTTTAGGTCCTCATGTACACTTTTCCTGGAATGCGCTTCAGGTTTGGGACCCACACCAGAGCCATCATCTTTTCCCCCCATGCACACAGTTTCTTCCCTGTCCTTGGCCATGCAGGAGTTCTATTCGCACGACAAATCCAGGATCATCCATAGAAGGAAGGGTTGTGCATGTTAACATGAACATACATGGGGTGTATGCATGCATAAGGCTTTTTCTCTGGGGTTAGGAACCCTGCTTTTCCAAGGTTCCTGATCATATGGTGAGAGCTGCATGCATGAGCAGTATACAGTACATACATGAATGCTTGTGGATATGAATGTGCCTAGATCAGCCATGGGGCCTGCAGCCATTATCTGCATCTCCCACTATGTGCGTTCACTCACCCTGGATATATTGTGAGACTAATCTCTAGTATTTTGTTCACAATCAACTCTGGTTCCCAGGGTGGACAAATGTTTTATAAGCCCATGAAACGACAGCATTAGCTGCCAGGAGTCTCTCCAACCATTCCCCACCCCACCCCCTTACAGAGCAGCAGCCTACCAGCCACATGCCAAGTGCTGATTGTTACAGGTCTGGGGGCCCGACTGATCTGGAACAGTCATGACTACTGGGCTGGAAAATTGAGAGAGGTGACTCTCTGAGAAGAGGTCAATTGGCTGTGGTCTGCCATAGGACTGGCTAAGTCCTGCATGTAGCGGAATGGGGGGGGAGGCAAAGCGAGGAGGGTGAAAGAGGCGAACAGGGAAAACAACATTCATCCTGGATTAGCTCCCCTCTCCCTTAGAGGTACCCAAATAAGAAACCCTATTCTTGCAGTCTTTATAGTAGAAATAGATCTCACTCTTTTCCTTCATCGCTCTCTCTGACAGCCCATCTGGCAGCAGTTTCAAATCCTGAAGACCAACTGGGACTCTGCCCATACCAACCTTATGCACAGTAACCCTTGAGGAGTCAAACTGACCCTTTTATTTCCTTCAAACTCCTGCTCTGTGCTCCAAAGAGTCCATATTTTTCCCTGTCCATTTCATGCAGCATGTGGGTTCCTTTCTCCTAACTCCCTCTCGCTTCATCTACAATGTCAGGGTTTTGTTTTGATTTGTTGCAGAGATCCATGTGCATTTCATTCTTTTTAGAGCGCAATCCTGACCTGGAGTTTGGCTGGCACAAGGGACACGGTAAAGCGCATTTGGACCACTCTCGGAGTCAGGGAGGATGGCGCACATCTGTGTGTTGGCCTCTCTGACTCCGAGAGTGGTCCAAACATACTTTACGGTGTCCCTTGTGCTGGCCAAACTTTGCTGGCCTAACTGTGTTGGCCTAATTCCAGGTTAGGATTGTGCCCTTAATGATACAATCACACACTTTCAGGCTTGGGAGGTGCCAATCCAAAAATTTGGGAGATCCAATAGTTGTGATGGATTCACATAAGCCCATGACCAGAGCCGGCTGATCCCATCGCTGTTCTCAACTTCCAGGTCCATGTGGCTCTCAACCAGAAAGAAATGGTTGTGTGAATTAATCCACCCAGAGAAATAAAGCCATGAAGTTCAGCCCACATGAGTCATTTGTGAAACAGATTTTGATACTGCTAATTCTATATTTAGATCACTGATGTAACAGAGGAGAAAGCGAACATATGTATCAGTTGCCCTTTATGGTTGCTGTGTTTAAGACACGTGAAATTGCCAAGTCCGCTTTGTGATGCTTCAAGGGTTAATGCTCTCTTCGTGCTAGAGCTCAATACAGTGTAGCCACCATCACTCCATCTGCCCAAGATCAATGCAACTGACCTGGCAGAGGCAAAGGGCACCATCCACAGAGAGGCCAAAGTTTTCACTGATGGGAAGAGGGTTTGCCAATCTTGGATTGGATCGACTTTGAGTCGCTCTGAATTAGAAACAATGCTAATCGTCACAATAAGAGGAGAGGAAATGGCCTCTTTGGGAAGGGACCAGACCTCCCAGGCTGCTTTGCTGACTGGAGCAACTTGTAGGGGGCATAGTGCCCAAAGGAGGATTTGCTCAAGCTCACAGGCTGACCTTCCCTGCCTTGCATGGGGTCTAGTGTCACTCTGAATGAAGCAGAAGCCTTGCACGATTCCTCTGGCAGCGTCCCCTGGACCAAAAAGCTCTCAAGTCCCATTTCTGTACACATGCCATTAAGACTTCCAGCTGGCCCTTCTGTTAGAGTGCCTCCAGAAATAAACATTCCCTGGAAGGGAAAGGCTCCCGGTCACGTTTGGGATGATAAACAAGCCAGGGCCATCTTGGAAAGAAATGACCGAAAGGTAAGTGGGGGGTGGAGGAGAGCGTGGCTGCAAGCCGAAGGCCTTGGATTCTGTCCCTCACATGGAGAGGGGCTCAGGGTGCACCCATTCGTGTGCGCTGCCATCCAGGAGCGGTGATTCCAGGCAGTCCCCAGAGGAAGGCAGGGCATGCCCTCCCAGCAGGAGAGCCCTCCCAGGCCAACTCTCTGCTGCGATTAATAACATGGCACAGCAGGAGGACAGCGATTTTTGGCCCCAGCCCTGTACTAATATGTCTAATTGATGCCTTAATGAGGGTTCTAATTCCTTGCTAATAGGATGAGATCACTGTCAATGAAGGGTTACAACAGGCCAGTGTCCCAACCACCCACCCCTCCCCTCTCTACTCCTTCCTTCTTGTCACCCTTTACCCATTCATCTGCATATCCCCCCCCCCGCTCCCTCCCCTCCCTCGCTAGGCTGGCGCCTGGGGCTTCCTTGGCAGCCCATTATCACAGCAGGCCCCTGCATACTGACAGCTATCCTGTCTCTGATTCAATGGGATTAACACAGCAGTGGTGCTCTTCTTACCATCCAAGCTGGCATTGTGCAGCCCCACCACCCACCCAAAGCCATGCGCCACCGTCTCCTGCCTGAGTGCAGGGGGATGGTTTGGCCACATTGGCTCTTTCTCGGTCATCCTTTGGGGGAGGAGGGGCCTCAGGCTCCCAGCCCTCCTCCAGTTTAGTCTATCCCTCCTAATTACCACATGTCAAAGTAGGTGAGGGGAAACAACAGCCCAGGAAGTCTTCATTTTTTGTATGTAGCTGTGATGAACCTTCAGCTATTGGGACCCACCAGTGGGGTCTGCTAGATTGTGAGGCAGCATCACCACTGTTTCCCCCTCCCCCTTTAAGGTTGTTTCAAGGAGGGGAGAAAAGCAAAGGGGGGGAGGGAAGCCATGCATCTCTGAGAATGAAACATTCAATGCGCCTTCCACATAGGTTGGGGTTAAAGGTTTCATCCCAAATCAGAAAGGTTGAAGGCGATTGTCTTTAGATGATAGATACGGGGGACTGAACTTCAATCAGGAATGGCTGTGCCCATTTTGGATCTGTCTCCTTCTACTTAGGCGCTGCTGCCAGAGTAATATTCCCTGACAAGTTTGTTTAAACCCAGCTCCCAGCATCTCCTCCCCAAACCAAACCTTTTGTGCCCTGTCAGAATGATGTGCCCTTTGCAGCCTTTCGGCATCTTGTCTCTCGAAGCCACTGCTTCGAGAAAGAAAAATGTTGTGTATCTGGACAGAGGCGGGGGCTTGCCAGTTCAAGCAGCTCCTCACTATGAGCCAGGCTTTTCTGCCTCCCGATCCCAAAAGTGCAAGGACTTTTCTGCCTTCCCCAAACTGAATGGCAGCTTGTGCCCACTTCATGTCCGCAGCAGGCATCCTGGGGAATCATCTGAACCCATCACCTCTGAACCCAGAGGCTCCTATGCTGCCAGCTGAGCCACAGCACCAGGGCATGCAATGCTCTCGAAAAATGAGGACTGGACATTCAACCCACAAATCCCACCCTCTTGTCCGCATAGAATCCAGTGCTCAGGCATAACCCCAACACCACCCCCTGCTAAGCTAAACTAACAATTCCTTTGCCACCAGGAAAGGGTTATGCAAAAATGTTCTCTGTGCAGGGCATTAAAGGAAAATGTCATACCCTTTCCCCTTCTGGGGGCACCATTGCCATAGGCAACTCCAACTTCAAAAAAAACACTCACCCCCTTTCCCCCCCCTCCCAGCCTCCCCTCCCAATACTTGGTATCACATTGATTTCGTTTCCCTAACCAGCTATCACTGAGCAATTCTTTGTTTAGCATAAAGCAAATACGAGATGATGGAAGGGTGTGTGAGTACTATTGAGAGAAAAAGAGAGATAGGCAGGCGAAGGTGGTTAACTTGGGAGGTGGAGTCATTAGAAAGCAACGGATGCTGCTGACAAAATGTAGGCACTCTCATCCAACCCAAGGTGAAACTGGGAACAAGTCAGTAATACTAATTGACAAACAAGGGCATGTAATGAGTGCACCATGCACCAATCCACCATGCAGGCCTCCTCTTGTCTGTTAGAGATGCTGCTTCTCAAGCCTCTCACCCCATTTCCCTGATCTGTTCAAGAATATAAAGCCAAGGATCCTTTTATTTCCCTTTTATAAAGGATCAAGGATCAGGCCAAGGGCCTATTAGTCCAGCTTCCGGTATCTCACAGTGGCCCACCAGATGCCTCAAGGAGCACACAAGACAATCAGATACTTGTATCCTGCTGCCACTCCCCTGCATCTGGCATTCTAAGGTAGCCTATTGTCCTTGCACCGCCCCCCAAGGAAAACACCAGACTGCGGTTGGGGTTTAACTTTATTAAACAAGTGACCCATTTTTAAGTCATAAAACTTACTGAACACAAGGATGAAAGGTAAAAGAACCTTATTTCAGGAAGCTGGCCATCCTTGCACAACTGCAGCTGCAAGTCATTCACCCATGCTAGCCATGCTAGGAGGAAGAAAGAGAGAGAATACAGTGGTTGGGAATGGGGCTTGTGAATAGGGCTTGTGAACAGTTGTGATCCTTCACAATTCCTGAATGTGAATCCAGGGCAGAACCAACCAACCAACCAACCAACCAACATACCTACCTTTCTTCCTTCCTTCGTACAAAAAACCCACATGTGAACTTATGTGCCAATATTACCTTAAAGATTAATTTGGCTCTGTTTGGCTGCTATTTTGCCACTAGGTGAGATCACAAGGAGAATATGGGCCCCTGATCAACTGCTGTCTTCGAGATCTATTCACACATTAGCATGTACACACAGAGAGATGTCCATATGCAGATGCATATTTTTGTGTGAAAGCACATGCATTCGCTTTAAAAGTCAATATGGGAACAGTACAGATTGGGTGTACTTCTGTACATGCATTGAAATGTAATGTACGACTAACTGTATGTGCATACAGATTAACTATCCTTTGTGCTGATTGTGCTATGTACTTTGAATGTAAGAGGGACACAAGGTGAATTGGAGGCACAAAAGATAATGTGACACAGGGAGATTCTGCATTCTCTTTCATCAGAAGTCTTCTTTATGCACTGTGTGGAAGGCAGGAGGGAGGAGACAAGCCTGAGGCTCTTTGCTACACTCACCCTAGAATAGAGGTATAGATAGAAGCTTGGGGGGCAAAGTAACTTCTAATCAGGCTCAACGAATTGTGTCTACACCAGTGCCAACTGATTCAGCCCCTAAATAAAATGCAAATCCATGGCAAAGCATTCTTGATGTCATGACCCCCATCCCAGACAGCACTTGAGTGAGATGAAGTCTCTTCCTCTTCTGTTCCAAGGACCTCCTGCCCTGTCTGTTTTGAAGCAGGAACAGGATTGCTGTGACCCCTGCCTTTTCCTCCAGCCCTGCTGTTGCATCTCCATAAAGAAGAGGACTTGGGAGGAGGATCATGGCAGCAGCAAGATGAAGCTTCTGGGTGAGTAGCAAGGCTGATGGAGGTGGTAAGCAAGTATAGCATGCTGGCAAGCATCAGTCCCGTCCCCCCCCCGCTCCATCCCACTGCTCAAAGCAGCTGCTTCTCCCAGACTTGTGAGTTGGCTAGTCCCATGGCCAGGTTTGCTATAAGCTCTGAAACTGAGCCTTTGGCTGCCTTTGCCCTTGCTTGGTCACCAGAGTATCCTTTGCTTGCTGATGGCTCAGGGAGTCTGATGACAGCACAAGCTTTGTCTCAGAAGCCAGACCTCCCAACAGCTTACAAGAGAGACAGAACACCAAGGAGGTCAAGACCACAGACAGCTCCAAGGTTAAGCCAGACACAGCAAACAAGGCAGGCTTCTGTGTTGTTTCAACCAAGTGGAACGTTTAAGAACCTGCTGCAGAATGCAAGGGGTTGAGCTTCATCCCTTCCACTTTCTGCCACGTTTGCTGGCGGAGCGCACACTCCACTTTCACAAACGGAGCATAGGATTGCGCTGTCACTCCTACATCACGTGGCCTGCCACTCCCAAAGCAGGTTGCAGCAGGCTGGCAAGGCATGGGAAACGACACCAGTTAGCCATCCTGCTATTGCACAGTATTGTGCATATTTCCGACTAGGGTTGTTCTAATTTAGAGCACAATCCTAACCTGGAGTTAGGCTGGCACAGTTAGGCCAGCAAAGTTTGGCTGGCACAAGGGCCACCGTAAAGCACATTTAGACCACTCTCAGAGTCAGGGTGGATGGCACATGTCTGTGTGCTGGCCTCTTTGACTCCGAGAGTGGTCCAAACATACTTTACAGTGTCACTTGAGCCAGCCAAACTTTGCTGGTCTAACTGTGCCAACCTAACTCCAGGTTAGGATTGCGCTCCTAGATGACTTATCAGGAGCAGAAAGGGACATAAGCCAAATAGTAAGGATGCACAGTTGAGGCAGCTGCTTGCTCTCTGGTAGAGCTTACATGCCAGTAGTTTGCATATAGGAAGACTTTTTTCAGAGGAAAGCGCCTACTTACAGCAGGACCACATAAACCAGAGAATTCTAGCACCATTGATTAGAAAGGATCAGGCGAAGTACGAATATTTGCATCTGGCCAGCTTTTCTTTCAAAGGACTTTCTAAAGCTCACAGTAAGCTTATCAAAGCTTTTGTTTTGTTTGCTTTTGTTTTTACCTTCTGGTCTTCCAGGGAAAGATACATTACAGAATTTAATACACTTTTGGCCAGGCACTGACCATGAGAAAAGGTCAATAAGTTCCAGAGTGGGGCGGTGGGGGGGGGGGAGGGAGCCCTGTTAGTCTGTTGCAGCAAAACCAACAAAGGATCTGGTGGCACCTTAAAGATGACCACATTTACTGAAGCATGAGCTTTCATGGACAAGAGTCCACTTCATCAGATAAATGAAGTGTTATCCTCTCTTGGCAGGTACCAAGAGGATAGCACTTATTACATGTGATGAAGTGGACTCTCGTCCAAGAAAGCTCATGCTTCAGTAAACGTGTTCGTCTTTAACGCCCAAGGAGAAACATTTGATAGTTGTGTTGCAGTTTCATATCTCACAGTCCAGAACTGGTAGAAACTGGCA